>CAIGRL010308940.1:0-26114 GCA_903798325.1 Fraxinus xanthoxyloides
GATGAAAGTGATCTTTACTTTAATATGATTTACTTAAGTATATCTGAAATAAAATTTACTCAATCTTTCCAAAATGGTTAAGTACATGGAAATGAAAATTGCGTCACAATGATTGTTTTGACATTCTCGTCTTTGTTTTATTTCTTTTGCGATTAGAATCTCCCACTTAAATGTAAATGAGAACGTCAAACAATTTGTAAGGCGTATATTCCTTGTTTGTTTTTGATTCTTTGAAAAGTGATTTTCTGAAATGTTTTTTTTTTTTTGAAGTAAGGGAAAAAGTTACCCGTTTGTGTGTAAAAATATTTTATCGGGAGAATTTGAGTGAAATGAGTTTTGAGTAAAAGTGATTTTGGAAAAATTAATAAGGGCATAATATATAAATGATTGTTTTTTGGCCTTGAAACTTTGAAATTAAGTAAGTTATTTATCATGAAAGTGACCAAACAACATTTAAAAAAAAAGAGTAATTTTTCTTATTTATAATTTATTTATGAGAAAAAACAAACTATCCGAACAAATTTTAAAAACAAAAATTCATGAAAGTTTGATTCCAATATCTCTTTCTTAACCTTCCATTCCCACCTTTTCCTCTCACAATCGAACCCTAACTTTTGTCTATACCTATCTTCTTAGATTAGATGTAATAATAAAACAAAAGTACGATCACCACACGAGGGACATTATACGATTACTTTAAAATGCACTTTTGCTTTTAAAAACCTTTTACAAAGTATTTTTATTTAAATAGATTTTTGATTTTACGATAACCCTCTTTTCACTTATTCCCTTTGCTTATACTCACACCGCATCTTATGTGATCTAACCAGAATAAATTAGTCTTTCTATTATGGTAAACATTGCCGATAACTTCAATATCAAACACATAATTGTTCGATGTCATGTTTAAGATATCATTTTTAAGTGCACAGATATCGTTTTTTAATATTGTTACGTGCACTACGAATCCAACCCGTGATCTAAAACTATTATTTAATATTGACAAGCTTTATTTAGGTACATAAAAGAATGGGGAAATGAAAGGCAATCCTGTTTTCTGGGGAAACCAACTTGGTTAGGCTTTAACGCCCATTATTCCTACTAATATAGGGAACTAATATCTTAATCAATTTTTAATTATTAGCGTATTGATGAAGCACATGGGGTAGGCAACCTCAGTGTTGAAGAATTATGCTAAGTATACATTGCATGGATTACATCATAGTGTATATTGTGTGTAAATTCAGTAGGTGTTGAGTGAAAAAGTATGTTGTTTTTAAAAATCGTCAAATTATGTGACGATACGTGATACAATATAAAAAATAATGTAAAATAAAATATACATGTAGCATGATCGATATATTAATATTGAATTAATTATGTGTAATAAGATTGCTATTGTCATGTTAGATCTATACCCTACAAGTGATTCTATTCTTGTAAACATGGGTTTCCTTATGTAATTCTCACTTTGGTAATTATTTAATAATCAATAGTGTTTGCGTTTTCTTTTATTTCTTCGGGGCAACTATATAGGCAATCTTTCCACATATTACACAATTATTACATCATCATGATGTCAGCATTTTTATATAGTTGATAATTGATAGGGATTAAAATCAGATTTTTATTAAATTTTAATAAAAATTGATGAGATACATGATTTAAAATTAATGATTAATTTTGATTTAAATTAAAATTAAAATTTTAATTTGTATCGATACATCATGAATTATTAAAGTATGATGCCGCCACTTGTTCTTTTAATTAGATTTTTAATTGCACCGAAAAAGGTTAATTATGAAAACCTGCATATCAAACTAGACAATCGCCATCTGTCTTAAACTGTACAAAGTTTAAGGACAGCTGCGTGCGGGTGGGGGAGGAACACGTATGCAGGGTGGGGGTGCAACCTATATTTTTATGGGCCCATTTCTTATTAATCTTTTAAAAAAATATTCATAAATAAGAGTTAAATTTTACCCATTTCAAATTTAAGCTATTAAAGTTTAAAGTTTAAAATTTCAAATTTTTTAAATTTTATTTATAGATTAAATTAATTAAATATATATTTTATTAATCAAATATATTAATGTTGTAATTCCATATAATTGGTCACAAATCACAAATTTTATGTCACAAATTATTTTACGGTTACAATTTCAAAGTTTTACAGGTCACAATTTGTTCATCGGCCACAAATTAAAAATTGAAACGTCACAAATTATTTTACAGTTTCAAATAAAAAAATATTATAGGTCACAAATTATTCAACGGTTACAATTTAAAAATTTTGTAAGTCACGAAATTTTATGTCACAATTTGTTTATCGATTACAAATCAACAATTTTTTAGGTCACAAATTATTTTTTTGTCACAATTTTTCTTTTTCGTTGATTGAATATTGTTTATCGGTCATAAATTAATGGATTTAATGATCATAAACAACCAAGTAATATGTGACAACCAACAACACTTGTGATCACAACCTTACCACTGCCCCAATAGCATGGCAAACGAAACCCCATCGTTGGAACCATCACCGCCACCTTCTGATAGCAAACCATCATCTAAAAATCCCTACATCGCCACGACTACCACTACCTATCAGCAACCACCGTTTCACCACCACTACTAAAACCACATGACCTCCACCTCCACCACCCCCATCCTACAACCCTAAAACAATCCCCAACCCTACCATCATCCCTGTCCTCGTCACCGACCACAACACCACCACCCAACCACCATTAAAACGATAGATCCATCGCCACGCCCACAACATACCACCATCGCTTTACAACAGCACGCCCACCATCGCCGCCTGCACCACACCACTAACAAAAATTACCATCGCCACCACTACCACAACAACAACAATGCGGCGCTTGCACCACACCGCCAAACAAAACCTCCAATGCCAACGACTAGAAAAAAAACCTATAGATTGGGAACCACCCCAACGAAACCACTACATCCAACCCCAACCACCATACCTAAACCACCGCATACCTCATCACATACACAAGAAAAGACGAAGACATTGTCGATCACAACAGCGCCAGCTGGCGATCGTAGGGAGAGCCGCTCACTGCTCATAGTGACAACTCAATTGTCATCTTCGGTGACGGCGGCCTTGCGAGTAGAAGAAGAGGGAGAGATGGCTACAATGGCGCTAACAACACCACTTCACCAACACAAGCGGCAAACGCTGTTCATAATTGTGCCGTGCCAGTGCTTAGAAGAGAGAGACGAAGAGAAGGAGAGAGAGAAAGAGAGGATAGAGAGATAATGAAGATGTGATAAATGATTTGTGATTTTTAGGGTTTGGATAATTATAATTTAGATACGGATGAATTAATATTTGATTTTCGTATAAATAAAGTTTATATTTGAAATTTGAAATTAAATCTTTAAAATTTTGGTTTTGTGTAGTTTCCACTTTTTGAAAAGTTCGAATAAACTTTTGAGATTCAAAAATTATTTTTGAGCCCAATTTACTAATTTTATGAAAATACTTCTCTTAGTTAAAAGATTTATTATTTTTTTTTTTTTGCTTTAAAGAAGCTTTCGAAATAAAAATTTATTTAAAAAAATAATTTTTGAAAAAATCTTATTCGTTTCAACCACACATTTACACATTAAAATATTTTGCACATAAATCAAAATTTTTTCTACTTTTAAAAACATATTCTTCTAAAAAATTTTATTTAAAATATTATTCTTCCAAAATAATTACCGTAAAACATGGGTTAAATTAATTCTTTTATAAGAAGCAAAAGCTAGAGCCATCTCAAATGAGCCATAAATCAATAATGTTTTCGCGTTTGGAAATAGAAACTTTTTGAACATTTTTAAAGGTTTTCGTGTAGTACATTTATGGTGTGTGTCATATTTCATTTTTTTTTTTTATTAATTTTTTCTCTGTTTCTGTGCAATTTATCAAATCAAGTGATTTTGGCTAGCTTGAGATAGAGGTGGCAAACGAGTTGAGCCAGCTTGACTAGTTTTGAAGAGCCACGAGCCACTCGGGCTCGTCATTTGGGCTCGTCAAAATGACGAGCCCGAGCACGAGCACGAGCCGAGCAGGGCAGCTCGCAGGCTTGGCTCTTTTTTACGAGCGGCTCGTGGGTTTACCCAAATTTTTTTTTCTCCATAAAAGCTAATCTACTACGGTGTGTCAAAAGAAAAAAAAAACGAGCTGAACCGGCTTGGCTCAGGCTCGCCGAGTACCCATTTTGGACGAGTTTCAGGCATGAGCCGAGCTCGTTAGCTTGAGATAGAACCCCCACCGTGCCTGGGATCCGTGGACGAAAACTTGCTTTATTCAATCTTTGCAAGGCGTTTGCCACTATTCTTTGCAAACTTCCACCACCGTTATACGGAACTTAATCATGCACGCTGCTTCATATCTGTCTTTTTTTTTTTCCACGTCAACTGATTGTTCCGATGCCATTTATAAATTGGTTGATAAATCCAATCACAATAAAACAATAATTTTGAATGTACATTCATAATACTATTCATTATTATAGTGAGAACCATTCATTATTCTTAAATTGATTCGTGAATTTGTCTAAAGGAGAGGTAAATCATTGCATGGGTATTCATTATTGGCGGGTAACTCATGATACTACTAAATGCAATACAAGATAAATGATAAATTTTATAACGAGATCAATTTCTAGCTGAATTATTCTGCATCGATCTCGCTGTTACTATTAATTCCAAGCGTAACATCCACTAATACCTACTCCAATTGGATATGTGGTCTTAGTGAGTTAAAATATGAATTCGCATGAGCTCAACCATTGAAAAAGAGAAATGATACTAGTTATAATGCTACCAACTATTATAAAGGAAGAATAAGAAAAAATTGAATTATTGCCAAAAAAAAAAGGGGGGGCTTTGCAAATAAATTAAAGAAATGTCGGAAAAATATATATATAGCTTACTATAGTTGAGGGGCACAAATCATTGGCAGAAAGATTCCTTTATTTCTCACTTGCACCTTGACAATGAATTATTAGATAATTGTCACATGTATCGTTGAAATATCGAACCAAATTCATTGGTCAATTGGGAGTAAGAGAGACCTCCTCCTTTCCTTATAATTCAAACTTATTAGAATTTGCAATGACTATGAAAAAGAAAAGAAAAGGTAAGGTTCGAAAAGTAGAACGGTTGTACGCATATTTTTACAATTTTTCAGTATGTAAGTAAATAAGTTACAGTTGAAATAGTGTACCGTTATATTTAGTCGAGTTTTCACAACTTTTGAGTTAGAATCGAAATTGATCGATTAACTTCTGATCTTGATTGATCGGATATTATCCTTTCGTGTCATCATATTACCGATTTAAGTTAGAATTTTGAACGCCAAGTAAAATCCACCCATCTAACAGTTTCATTAGATGCCACCCGAATGTGGGCCCAACCATATACAAACACGAAGCTGCTTTTAGTTTTGGATCCTTTTTGCTTCAAAATAAATACACATATCTAACAAAAATCTCTTGTTTTAAACTAAATTATTAAATAATTAAACTGTCACTACCATTTATACTTCTAACAAAGAAAAAGAAAGAGAAAAAGAGAGAAATTTATTTGTTTGTATGACTAAAATCTGAAACTGGGCCCCCAATGTCATGCTATAAATATCTGTCCATTTATTTTCCTTTCCCAATTTTACATTTCAGTATTAGCTTTCACTGATCATCGTTCCACTTTCCACTCTCTCTAAAAATTCACCGGCCACCGAAAATCAGAATAGTTTCTCCCGCTCGATTTCCCGGTAAATTTAAAGAATGGTCGACGTCGAACGGAGGATGACCGGCTTAAACCCGGCGCACGTAGCCGGCCTTCGCCGTCTCTCGGCCAGAGCCGCCGCCTCCACCCCTTCCACACCTCTTCCGCCGCGTAATAGCCTCCTCTCATTTTCTTCCCTTGCAGATAAAGTCATTAATCATCTCAAGAACTCGGGAATTCAAGTCCAACCCGGATTATCCGATTCCGAGTTCGCATTAGCCGAGGCTGAGTTTGGCTTTGCCTTTCCGCCGGACCTGAAAGCTGTTCTCTCAGCCGGATTACCCCTCGGCGCCGGCTTCCCTGACTGGCGCTCCGCTCGTTCGGCTAGGCATCACCTCCGCTCCTCCATCGATCTTCCTATCGCCTCCGTTTCCTTTCACATAGCTCGGAACGCCTTCTGGTCCAGGTCATGGGGTACCAGACCATCCGACCCGGAAAAGGCCTTGAAAGTAGCCCGAAATGCACTTAAAAGGGTCCCTCTTTTGATACCCGTTTTCAACCGTTGTTATATTCCGTGCAATCCTTGTCTAGCAGGAAACCCCATATTCTACGTTGATGAAAATCGGATTTTCTTTTGTGGATTCGACTTATCAGACTTCTTTGATCGTGAATCTTCTCTATTTCAAAGCCCTAATCAAAATATACTCTCCAAGCAGCTCTCCATGAGTGAAAAACTAAGCAGATCATCGACGAATTCTTCAAGAAAAAGTCTAGACACTGTCTCCGTTACAAGAACGCCACGGTGGGTGGAGTTCTGGAGCGATGCTGCTGTCAATCGGCAGCGGAGGATCTCAGATTCGTCATCTACGTCTTCATCGTCGCCAGATAGATATTTCGACATGCCAATATACGAAATCCCCGAATGGGTCGAGGAATACGTATCCCAAATCGGGCAAGTTTTAAGAGAAGGAGGGTGGGCAGAATCTGATGTCTCTGAGATCGTACACGTTCCAGCATCTGGATTCTTTGATGGAGAGATGGTGATGCTGGACAATCAAGCAGTTCTTGATGCTTTGTTATTGAAAGCAGATCGGTTCTCGGATAAGCTCCGGAAAGCCGGCTGGAGATCCGACGAGGTTTCTGATGCTCTTGGATTCGATTTCCGATTGGAGGAAAGGAATCCATCGAAGAAATTGTCACCGGAGTTGGTCGAGAGACTCGGAAAACTGACAAAGTCGTTCACACAGCCATATTAATCATCCTCCACATGGTAATTTTCGTACAAGGTTAACGGGCTACCGACAAACATCTATATTCTTCTCACTTTTGTCTTTTCAGAAGCCTCCGGTTTGCTCTCTGCCTCCTTCGCAAACCGCAAATAAATCACTTAGTCTGGGAAAAAAGAAGAAGATAAATTGTTATTATAGAGTTAGTTCAGTCGAGTACTACAACATGTATCAAGGAGGTCGGATGTATAGAAATATTGGAAGATTTTGAAAAAGAAGGATTATCTTACATATTAACATCGAAAAATCAAATGGAAAAAAGTATTGACTTTAGATTGAATTATTTACAACAAATAAATTTGAATTATTTACAACAAATAACTTGTAATTTGTGGGAGTAATTGTGGTAGGAATGACAAAAGAATCCGTTCAATCCGATACTAGTTGGTCTCGCTCCGAATGAGACGTAAATTACCGGCCTAACAAGGTAAACGGGGTGGGGGGAGGGTTATTATCCGGAAGCGGGTACGAAGAATATATAGTCCCGTCGCGCTACCCACCCCCTTTAAAGTTAATTTTTAATTTAGATTTTTTATCAAATAAAAATAATAGATTTATCATCAATTTTAAAGAGAACATAAATGATTTTTTAACAAATTAGTAAAAAATTAATAATATTTATTATTTAAAGACAAAAAATAATATAAAAGGTTGCGATAACCCGCCCTGCCCCGTCCACCCACCCTACTTTACCCTACTTTAACTTTACGCTACTTTAATTAGGGGTAACAAAAATACTCGACGGAATAGAGATAAGAATGATCGATTTTTACCATACTCGTCTCGTTGATATCCTTAAATTGTAGTATTATAATGGAAATGGAATGTCTAGGGCTGAACATTTTGAGTATGTGTTCTCGTCTTTTTGTCTTAATCTTGAATTGGTCTGGTCGGGCATGTAATGTACAAATATTCGATAAGATTGATGAATATCATAAATAAAATTTCGATTTATTACCTTTTTCTTGACCAGCATTATTTAATCTTTTTGTACTAATTTGTTAGTAGATGAATGGTGGGGGGGTGAGGCCAGTCAGGGAAACTGCTATTACTTTCGAGCTGACGGCGTCGTTTTCACGTGTAGAATGGAGTGTGGAAAACTGCAACTGCTGTTGCCTTAAATGTTAATATTGTGTGAGGTGTAAAAAAATGTGTCACTAATTATTTTAAATATTGTCGAAATCAAATGGTCAGCTCACTCACACACTATAAAAAAAAAAACTGTTAAAAGCGAATGTAACTATAGCGTGATTGTTTTGGAGATAGGGCCGTGTTTGCTTTGGCGGATAAATTGGAAAATTATAAATCTCACTTAGCTAGTTTGACAATATTTTTTAAAATTATAAACTGATCAAATTTCATTTTTAATAATACATTCCATAGGATTTATCAACTTATAATTTTGAAAAGCCTTGTCAAATTTCATGTTTAATGAATATCGAGTTCGAGATTTGCATTGGATGACAAAATGTCTTTCTAAAAACGCTTCAACGATTAAGTTAAAATTGGGAAATAATATACATACTTATCTCATTTTACAAATCTTCAGATGTAAATGATTTCTTACTTATTTTTGATTAATCGATTTGTAGAGCAATATCTCAATCAACCTAAACATTTTCAATATATTATAAATTTTGAGTTTGGTCGTTGCCTTGTTACCATATCTGCTCAATTTTCTAGCTAATGCAAGAAATTATAAATTTCTGTAAGAATAATTTAAAGTTGATACATTAGATGGTGCCTTTTCTTATTCAAAAATGATTGTTAGCATCTACTTTGTCTTATATTTTGACTTGTGCCTTTTAATTTTTTGTTGAAAATGGGTATATATGTGTCTATTCTTGGAGTTTGAGAAGGGAAAAGACAAGTTAGTTGGAGGAAATCTGACGTCCAAACCTTCTACTCCTGGCTCCTGCCTTTGAGAGAGACTACTTGCCACCCAAATTCTTGCCGCCCTTGGAAAAATAAAAAAGCAAAATTGAAAGAAAGAAATGACAAGTTGAATATTTGAGTGTCTCCCTCCATGTTTTGTTCTACTTTTTTAAAATGCAAAAAATTGATTGGTTCCGATTTCTTCAATATTTGGAACCCTACCTACCTTTTCTTCTATAAATAGTAAGGAGAGTGCTACATGTACCAAATCATCTACCTAAAGTTTTACATAATCGCCAAGTGGCGGCTTTCTATTGAGGGGGCGCCTGGGGATTATGTAAAACTTTAGGTAAAAAAATATGTACATAAAACTTTTTCCAAATAATAAACCTATCGTCTTACCTTTCCCATACGATCGAGGGTGGCAAATCAATTTTGCAATAGAGGGTTTGTTGTGGTGGACTTTAGGGGAGAGGATGGGAGTATTTGGTCAAAGGTTAAAAGGAGGCAGAGATTACGAGCAAGGAGGAGGTTGTGAAGTATTGTATAATGGTCTGAAATGAAGAAGAAAAAAAAATGATAATTTAAAAGATCGAATTGAAATTTTGTTTCGTAGGTGACATTGGTAACATGATTACTTAGATTTGCGTTCATATGCAGAAAGTAAATGAGTGATTAGTTCAAAATTTCCCAATGAAAGTGACCATAGGACTAACAACAATAATGTTTTGTTTTATTTTAAGAAAAAAGAAAGAACAAAAAATCGATTGGGAGCAAGGTAATTTCCAAATTGTCTTAAAAATAAAGAATAGATAAGTAGTAAAGCGTTACAATACTTTATGGGAAGTATCATATGGTAGACAGACTTTCACATGCTTTTAATTACAAGACAACTGAGGTTTCAAATATGAAAGCGACGGATTTCTATTTCCTACAATGTTCCAAATTGCGTACACATAATTTATGAAAAATAGCTACAACACACTATTTGGTACATGTTTAATTGAGTGACCATATTCCATTTTTTTTTTATTTGAGTGGGAGTGGAGGGGAGGGATATATATATATCATATATGACTTTGATTAGATTATGACCAATATTACAAAGGTAAAATAATAGCTTTATATTTTCCACGTAAAATAATTAAAATATTTTTAAAATAAATAAATACTTTATTTCTTCCCCTTCCTTTTCCTTTTGCCCTTCCCCACCCTCACACTCTTTCCCCACCACCACCACCAAATCCAAAAGGAAAATTGATGAAATTATTTGATGAAATTTGAAACAATCGAAACTCATTTTGAGTTGATCAAACCTCCCTCTAATACGAATCAAACTGTAAAGATATCAATTTGTGTCTTCAACTCGGGCGACAGATAGTTTGGCTTGAAAAAAGCCCGAGTTGGCTCTGGCCGAACCTTATTTTCAGGCATTGTTCTGAGCCGTAGACATCCTGTGAACATGGGTCAATTATTGTGTGTGCAGCTACAGCCGCCTGTTTGCACAAGCACTTAATTAATATAGATTAGAATTGACACTAGTAATTTAATTATTTATTAATTATATAATTATGGGTAAAATTAAGGACTTCTATTTTTAAATTGGTCTAGTAAAGATATTATTTTTGTCCCATTATGCAAAAAGTCTTTTAACAAAAATAACGCCTTGTTCTCAAGTCTTTGTCATTGAGCATTACTGTGAATTCTAGTTCAGTTTTTAATTAATTAGCATAGACTGCTAAGCTCTTATTTGGTACTCATTATTTTTAAAATACATCTCTCTATCTTGCTCTTATTTTTAATCCCACATTTTTCAATAAAATAATATTAAACGCAAATTCAAATTTTTTCTTATTGTTCAACAAAATATTATTTTAAAATACATTTTGAGCAAAAAATGGACTAAAACGGCCACTTAATTAGCCTACTAGTGACTAAATAATTATTAAATTAGCAAAGTAAATTATTCTTTTTTTCAAATTTCAGGACTTTAAAGGAAAAAAATCAAGCTGAAAGCCTGAGTTGAACATTGTTTGAGTTGAACCTTGTTTTTCTCCCGAGCTTTGGCTCGACTCAGGAAGAAAAGTCTGAGAAATTTTTTACCCAAGCCATGACCTTCGACTCATTTACATCCCTACCAAACTGGCTTTCCCAAGAACTGTCAAAGTTTGACTTTGATACCACTTGCTAGAAATTGAACCAATTAGAATATTGAAAATGAAATAATGGGCAATATGAAAATAACAATCCCAAGATTATTAACATCAATCTAATTATGTAGATTCCCCAAAACCTTGATATATAACAACGAAAATAATAGTACAAAACATGAATTAAAGCTGAATTATGGATACCATAATGGTGTCCCCTATGTATACCAAACACTACTCTTAAAAGCTAAGGATGTTGTAATCAAGCAAATGGTCCGCAGGACAAATCTTGTATTATGAATAGAAGTCGTCCTCCTTATTATATGGTAGATTTTATCCCTTTTCTTGGTTGTATAAAAAAGAAATCACATGCTTGTTACATGTACCTCTGTGCAGAAAGATGGTGGTCGATTCAACTCTTAACGCTCAAGTTATGTTCTTATTTTAGAGGGAAAGTATGACTACAGAAGGTATTATGCTTTCTCGTGTGTCGATATTGAATTATTTAGTTATCATTCATTGAGTGAATGACTTTAAAATTATAGGCTAATGGAAGGGGTAGTCCAGATTCCATACTTATCCTTGATTACGATTACTTAGTCGACACCCACTCGACGAAGAGAGTTAATAAGTGAGATATGACTCTATTGGTATTTCGAGTCATCATGTTAATTTTTCTTGATGTAAAATTTAATGTGTCGCAAGTCTATTTATAGTGTAATTAAAGTAATAAGATGATAAACTCTAATCGATTGTATACAATTTAAATTACAACATATGTTAATCTACCTGGGGTTGGTTGCAAGCGATTATGTTTGAGACGATTCTTGTGATAACCATATTTTCAGTTGATTGGCATTGGACAATATCTTTGGTTTCAGCCTTATCCTTAACAAGCTCAGCAAGACAGAGCTTTCATTGGAGATTCCAATCTTCATGGTTGAGTAAGTGTAGATAGAGATCGGGGCAGGGTAGGGGAGTTGAGTAAGTGTAGATGGAGATGGCCGCAGGGCAGGGTGCTGGTAAGTGTAGATGGAGATGGCAGCGGGGCAGGGCCCTGGCGTCCCGCCCTAGATGGGCCGGGGCAGGTGTTGGGCGCACATTTTTTTTTAAAAAAATTTCAGTTAAAATACAAATTCAAAATTTTAAAATCCAAAGCAAATAATGTTGAAACTAACTACATCGATATTAAAAACAAGTAGTGGAAACAAATTTTTATTTTTTGTGCTTTTTTAATTTGTAGTTAATTTTTTTTTAATTCTTCATAAGGAGGGTTCGGGGCGGGGCATCTCTGCCTCGACACCTCATTTATCTTTGAAGGGATTAAAATCAATATTTTTATTTAAGTTAAAGTCAATAATTAATTCCAACCACGTATTTCATGTGATTTATAATTTTTTAACTACATATTTTATGAACTTTTATCAAAAAATAAAAAAAAATATGATTTTAATCTATACCAATCAAGGGTATAAAATCAAATTAACATATCCAAAACTAGATTAATCAACAAACAATATGCGATCAGATAATTATAATAATATTAATCGATGTAACATTCATAGATGGACAATCAAAATTACACCAAATCAAATCCATAAACTCGTAAAACCAAAATATTAAAGAAAAAGAAAAGTAGTGGAGGTTCAATACAGTACTAAAACATTTTGATTTTTTTTTTAGTAAAATTTTTGTCAGTCACCTGTTTATAAAAACAATATACGCCATAGGCCTTAAAATTTTAATCAGATGTAGAAATGAAATGACTATAGTGTACAAGCACATTTTCTCGACACATTTTCGACAGAAGATGTGGTAGCAATTACATAGGACTAATATATCTGCCCACCAATAGATGTGTACTATAAAACTGATGACAATAAATATGCCATTCAATTTCAACAACGAAGAATCTGACATTAGGTTTTATATTTTTGGATTAAACTAGTTGTATATATCTAGTGTCTGTTGTACATTAATTTTGACACAGTGTTGTCAAAATTTGGATCATTAATTATTTAACGTATTGTCAAAATCAATATATAAAAAATTGTCACCTTACAACAATGTCAAATTTAGTGTCAACAAAAATGTATATGCATGCAGCATGATTATATATTTTCACCTTGGGACTTTGATTAAAAAAAAAAAAGGACATGCTATTTGTACATTCCTTGTATACATTAAAGTTGTCATTGTAATAGGTGTAACAGTATGTGCTATGAAGGATACAAAGGTGTGACACGTAACCCAGAGTAAAGAAACAAAAATATTGTCACGGGATTGAAAAAAGGGAAAAGCCCCTTGTCTCGGCTCAATGACCGGGAAAAGGACAGCGTTGCCAACTGATGCCCCCCTATTGGAGGGGGGCGGCTATGTAATGCTTTCGATAGAATATGTGGTTGCAATTGCATAAAAATTGGTGAACACAAGGAGAATGCTGCCAATATGTCATTTATTTTCCACAACAGAATAGGGTCTATGTGAAATTTTCCACAACAATAATGCAAAAAGGAATAGATAGGTAAACGCATATAATTTTCAAGAAGAAAGGTTTCGTGCAATGATTTTCTGGTTTGAAAATTTTATCAATCTGTCAATTTCACTTTTATTATCACTTTTAATGAGATTCACAATTTTTTATCAATTTTGAATTGCAAATTTCATTTTTTTTAAATCAAAATTTGCTAAAAGTTTTATAATAGCCTTTATCAAACAACCTCTAAAATATGATGTGTAGAATGAAATTGTAATACATTTCCACATATAGTTTGGAAAATGATACAAGGGCCACAATGGCCAAGTTGGCTCCATGCGTGTAACTTGGTCCATATAGTTTGTACTTGTGTACATGAAGCACAATTTGTAGATACTTTCGATCAGAGACAGGTTTAAGATCGGACTATAAGCTTGGTTAATACGTAGAAAAAAATAAATTTACACAAAAAATCTTTACAAGAAAAATATTTAATTATTTCTACACTAAAAAGAATTAATGGGTTGGGGACTGAATCGGGCTACAGTCTGGTCTAGTCTACCCTTAATCCGACCCTGCTTTCGACCGAATATGTGGTTGCAATTGTATGGACTAAAAATATCTGCACAATAATGATTGATTTAAAAAATTGGACTAAAAAATTCTTGAAGTGTGACTAAGTTCACGTTTAATATATCTAAAAATTGTCGAAGTGGGGCCAAGAAATTTCATCTTTTATCAATTATTGTTCAAATAGTGTTAGCCTGATTTGTGGAGGATACATCTACCACAAGACGACATGCTCATTTATATTCACAAAATAATGCAAAAATGAATGGATATCTCAACGAGTTCAACATAGAAATCTCTTTCAATGATGAAATTCGAGACTTTCTAATACTTGGATAAATTGCACATTCAGTCCTAACATTTGTTCAAATTGGTCAAAGTTGAACGTGCAACTCTTATGAAATGCTTTATGAGTGTTGTAAAAGTAATATTTGAATGTGCGTGAATGTTAAATTATTTATTTAATTTTCAATTAAATAAAAATGGATGTTAATTAGCATATATGAACATAAATAATGAAATGCATTCTTGAATGTGAAATTCTGATTAATTTATAATTAGAATTAATAATACTGAAATGTATATATGAAGATGAATATTAATTAAATGAACATGAATGTTAATTAATTGAGAATTAATAATAGGAACACATATATTAATGAAAGCGCACATGTGAAATGAATGTGTTAAATGTATATTTACATTTATGAAAACTAAATAGTTAAATAAATTAAATACATATTGAAAAACGAAAAGTATGATACTATTAAAATAATTGAATTATAGTAAGATTAGAATCGTTAAAAAAAAAATTCTCACTTAATGTAATATTTAATATGTTATAGATTAACAATCATGTACCCAACTTTTTTTTTCCCTGTCGCAATCACATCCCCAACCTTCTACAAGTTAGTAGAGTTCGTCCTTGAAAATGACATTGTTTTGTAGAGAGGATTTACTGAATCAATCATGTTAGTTACATGTACATCATTTTTATATCATTGTTTACATTGTGACATGTGACAACAACTATTGGAGAGTTAAAAAAAAAAAATGCATTTTCTCCGCCTACTATTTTTAATACAAAGAAAATGCCAAAGAAGATGTCAAGGATGGAACATACGTTTAGCATTGTTCTTACTGAATTAACACATTGTATGTAGAGCTTCCACTTACTACCAATCCAATCATAGCCGCCGTAATAGTATGCTGGGGAAGGGTAGCCATTAGGAAGATTCACACGGATGGATCAATAAGATCCAGGAACATGGGAGTCAAACACCCATTCCTTAGACTGACTGTGTCCATAAGTCACATTACCAGAATCAATACAAAGATTTTTGGTTGTCTCTTAGAATTGCCGGGGGTTTTCGCCCGTGGGTCCAAAGACAATTTCTATAGCAGACCTGGTGGGTAAAGGATAGAGGGTAAAATAAAGTATAAAGGTTGAACCCCAATCTTGAAGGTCCCCCACCGTCCTGCCCCTAGAGCATCATGGAGGAGGTAAATTGCAGGATATGTCTCAGCAGGTCAAGGTACAAGAGCAAAATAGAGTATAACCTATATATGTATTGGTCAAAGACTAGATTCAGGGTTTGACCGGACAATCGACAAAGGGCTGCTTCCCACAGAGAACGGAAGCGATTGCAAGTTTAAATTCACTCTGATACAATGTTGAAATATTATAAATTACATAATAATTTTGTATTACTTATATTACAAAGTAATGGATAAGACTACAGGTAAATTGAAACAAAAAATTGTGCGTTAATCGTACAACCAGCTATTAAGAAAAATTTGAAAAAATTATCACAAAGAAAAATCTTATAATCTTTTCATATCTTCAACGGCACTATACATTATTGAGATAGAAAAGAAGCCACAGTATTATACCATTCAATCCTATTTAATACTGCATGATAGGAGGAGTGAACACTACTGTTTTTATTATTATTATTTACAGCAAACAAAATTCATCAATCTCCCTGTAGCTACCAGGAGAAGATGGATCTTCATTCGTCTTCAAAATCAGTCCTTTATTTTAGCTGAGCAAGCCAAACATTTTCTAATCATGGGCTTTAGCTTTTTCATGCCTTAAACAATTCCAAAAGATAGAACCCTATATCCAATCACCATGCCAAATAAAATTGCAATAACAATCCACTTGGAGAAACTGGTATCCATTTGCCAATAGATGTGTACTATAAAACTGGTGACAATAAATATGCCATTCAATTTCCACAACGAAGAATCTGACATTAGGTTTTATATTTTCAGATTAAACTAGTTGTATATATATGGTGTCTGGTGTATAAGTTTGATACTTTATGTGTTGTCAAAATTTGTGTTATTAAATGTTTAACGTGTTGTTAAAATCAATGTGTTAAAATTATTACCTTACAACAATATCAAACTTAATGTCAACAAAAATGTACAATCATTTAGCATGATTATATATTTTCACCTTTGCAGAATTATTCTTGGCGTACAGAGAGGTTCTCATAGAACCCCCATAGAATTGGGGTAATTTTTTATTTATTTATTTATTTTTTTTCATTGCAGGTTCCACCCTTTGT
The DNA here is from genome assembly GCA_903798325.1 of Fraxinus xanthoxyloides. Lineage (NCBI taxonomy): Eukaryota > Viridiplantae > Streptophyta > Magnoliopsida > Lamiales > Oleaceae > Fraxinus > Fraxinus xanthoxyloides. The sequence continues at coordinate 16,682 of CAIGRL010308940.1, forward strand.
GAGTGTTTTGGGGGTAAATGTTTTAACTTTTATTGAGGTGGGTCCTGCATGAGACTCACCCTTCGTGAGTGTTCTAGAAGCACATTCTGTAATGCTTTTGATAGAATATGGCCCCCCTGTTTCATGGCCTGGCAGCTGCCGGTCCACCTCCAATAGGGGGATAACACAACGCCCCCCATTTTCTTGGCCTGTCTTTGAGTCTGGCCAACAAACATTCCTCAATATTTGCACAGTGGCGGATGTACTAGAAAAATTGGTGACCACAAGTAGAATGTTGCCAATATGCCATTCGTTTTCAACAACAGATTAGGGTCGATGTTTTCACCTTCTAGAAACGTTTCGAAAAACTCCTCCCAAAGATTCTTAAGTGTAACTAAGTTCCTGTTTGGTTTAGTTAAGAAAATTGATAAAAAAAATTCACTTAAGTCAATAATTAATTTTAACTACATATTTTATAAGATTCACAATTTTTATCAATTTTTTTAACTATATATTTCATCAATTTTTATCAAAATTTACTGAAATTTTTATTCTAAGCAAAACCAAAGAGGGGCTAACTGATACATTCAGCCAAAGTGTAGCTTCAAAATTGTAAAAGTGGGGCCAAGATGTAATAATCTTTTATCAATTATTGTTCTAATACTGTTACCTAGATTTCTTGAAGATAAATCACAAGAAAAAAACTCTTATGTGATGCTCATTTGGAGTCATACAATAATGCAAAAAGGAATGGATAGGAAAACGCGTATAATTTTCAAGAAGAAAGGTTTCGTGCAATGATTTTCTTGTTTGATAAAACTTTGTTAAAATTTTATCAACTTGTCAATTTCACTTTTATTATCACTTTTCATGAGATTCACAATTTTTATCAGTTTTTAAATTACAAATTTCATTATTTTTTTTAATCAAAATTTGCTAAAAGTTTTATAATATCCTTTATCAAACATCATCTAAACTATGATGTGTAGAATGAAATTGGAATATTAGTCTTCTTGTTTGGAAGTTGTTTACATTTCTGCATATGGTATGGAAAATGATATAAGGGCCACATGGGCTCAGTTGGCTCCATGTAAGAGGCCATGTACGTGTAACTTGGTCCACATAATTTGTACTTGTGTACACAAGGCACAACTTGTACATGCTTTCGATTAGAGACGAAGTTATGATCGGACTATAAGTCAGGTTAATATGTAGAAAAAAAAAAATTTACACAAAAACAATTTACAAAAAAAATATATAATTTTTTTTTTACACTAAAAAGAATTAAAGGGTTGGGGATTAAATCGGGCTACCGTCCGGTCCAATCTACCCTAAATTTGACCCCGCTTTCGATAGAATATGTGGTTGCAATTGTATTGGACTAAAAATATATGCACAATAATGATTGATTTAAAAAATTGGACTGAAAAATTCATGAAGTGTGACTAAGTTCCCGTTTGATTTATCTGAAAATTGTCGAAGTGGGGCCAAGAGATATCATCTTTTATCAATTACTGTTCAAAGTGTTAGCCAGATTTGTGGAGGATACATATATCACAAGGGAAAAAAAAAAAAAAAAATCTGGGCTAGACATGCTCATTTAGATTCACAAAATAATGCAAAAATGAATGGATGGGCAAACACGTACAATTTGTTCTTTTTTATATACTTATTTTTAATCACATTCACACAAGAAAATATTTTATTCATAAACTTAAAATTTTTCCATACTTTTCAATCATGCATTTTCCTGAAAATATTGTTCAAAACATTGTTTTTAAGAAAATATGGTCATCATACAGTGGCTTAGTGTCAGTTGATCAAATTTTAATTTTAACTATATATTCAATGAAATTTATAATTTTTATCAATTCAACATGAGTCCATCAACTTTTTTTTTTTAATCAAAATCTAATTATAAATGGTTTCGTCAAACAACCTCTAAAATATGATGTGTAGAATGACATTGTCATGCAAAACTTTTGTTTGAGTCTTGTGAAATTTGTGAATAAAAAGTAGGTTTGATCAAAAACATTTGTAACTTAAACACTCACAAATAACTCACTTGAAAAACAAAAGTGATTGAAACTTGAAAGTCTCTATGTGAGCAAGTAAAAAAAATGGGCAAGTGACAACAACCATCGGAGAGTTTAAATAAAATGGTCCATCTACAATTTTTTGAATACAAAGAAAATGCCAACTATGATGTAAAGGATGGAACCCACATTTAGCATTGCTCTAACTGAATTAACATTTGGTATGTAGACCTTCCACTTACCACCAATCCAATCATAGCCGCCGTAATAGTATGCTGTGGAAGGGTAGCCATTAGGAAGAATCACACGGATGGATCAATAATATCCAGGAACATGGGAGTCAAACACCCATTCCTTAGACTGAATGTGTCCATCAGCCACATTACAAGAATCAATATAAAGATTTTTTTGGTTGGCTCAAGGATTTCCGGAGTTTTCGGCCAAGACAATTTCTATGGCGGATCTGGAGGGTAAAAAATAGAGGGTCGTCAAGCTGGATAGAGGGTAGAGAGCCGATAGGCCCAAATAGAGTATAACCTATATATGTATTGGTCAAAGACTAAATTTAGGGTTTGGCTGGACAATCGACAAAGGGCCGCTTCCCTCATAGAACGGAAGCGATTGCAAGTTTAAATTCACTCTAATACTAGGAAAAGACTGACTGTAATGAAATTAAATCCCAGACAAGTAGTATCTCTTGTTGAAATATTATAAATTACATAATAATTTTGTATTACTTATATTAAATAGTAAACGACACTATTTATAAGACTACAAGTAATTCTGAAAGAAAAGATTGTATGTTAATCATACAACCAGCTATTAAGGAAAATTTGGAAAAATTATCACAAAGAAAAATCTTATAATATTTTCATATCCTCAACGGTACTATACATTGTTGAGATAGAAAAGAAGCCACAGTATTATACCATTCAATCCTATTTAATACTGCATGATAGGAGGAGTGAACACGACTGTTTTTATTATTATTATTTATGGCAAACAAAATTCATCATTCTCCCCGTAGCTACCAGGAGAAGATGGATCTTCATTCGTCTTCAAAATCAGTCCGTCTTTTAGCTGAGCTAGCCAAACATTTTCTAATCACTGGCTTTAGCTTTTCCATGCCTTTAACAATTCCAAAAGATAGAACCCTATATCCAATCACCATGCCAAATAAAATTGCAATATCCATCCACTTGGAGAAACTGGTGTCCATTTGCCAATATTTTCTCAGAATCTCATCGCCAGTAATTTTAGATGGCCCTCCAACTTGCAGATTAGGAAATACTAGCCCTTGAAACTCGTTCTTGTAGAATCCTTCATTCGCATATTTATGGAAAGAAATGTAATAACCTGGATATTTCCATACTGGACGTGGAAGATCATTTGGCAACCGAAAAAATCCTCCATTTAGTATCATCATGCCTTGAATTCCGGCACCTGTTATGATTCCCAGGAGATAATTCGGCACTGCGCTCGCGACAAGCATCATTAGGCTTTCGACTAATATCATGCAGGTGAAAAGCATCAATGCGAAGTAGGCAAAGTGGGATATGTCGTTTTGTAGGCCAATAAGGTAGTATGCCATTGCTCCAGGGACTATGGAGATTAATAGCAAGTATGGACTGGAAGATAATGTGTTTCCAACAATAAAAGATGCCACACCATAGTGTCCATTCATTCTTTCTCGGGAGAAAATCTGATGTGATCAAGAAAAATGCGTGTAAACATCCCAAATTAAGAATTGTTCATAATAGATTTAAAGTCAGCTTCATGAATTTCTTTTTCTCAACTTTATTTTGGTTCATTGTTAAGACTTATTAGAGAGACAGGTACTTACTTTCATTTCCTCCGCGAAGGAAGGGAATCCTCCAATTGCCAAAAAGGTCATGAACGATACAACGAACATGAGCACGGAACCCCTAGCCTGTCACATGGACAAAACCATAAATTTTTAATTCTCTTTGTGGATTTCTCTCTCTGAATCTTGTTTGTGCAATGTTCCTAAAGAATCTGCAAATTCTCACCTGGATGGAGCCATAATCAGAGCCAATATCATAAAACATAGTGCCGATACACAAGCACAAAGCCATGTATATGGCAAAGCGAAGCCAGTAATAACCGAGGTCACGATACATGTTCACGAAAGATCTCTTTGTTAGAACAAGACATTGTGTAATGAATCCTGACTTCTGGCTTCCAGTTTTCTCTACTGATCCAACATTAATCTACGAGGGATGTACAACAAGACATGTTTTAGTACTCTTTGGTTTGGTCTATGGATTCTCATATAGACCATAAAAATCCTACAAGAATATGCTAAATATAAATGAGGGAAAGGTATCTATACCTGTAGGCGAATATCATTTACCAGTTGCTGAACTTGCTGAAAATTCTCTGAGGACTTGTATGATTCCACAAGAAGGTTAATTGCTTCTTTGGCGCTTCTCTTTTCACTAAATCCTTGTTCAATATCCTACATGCCCAATGAATAAGTATTGTGCATTTAACAGTTATACCACAATATAAGTTTTAAACTATCAATTACCTCATCAAAATCCTGATTAATTGTCCTCAGATAGTGATCTGATGGATTCCTCATAGGTGGACAAGGAAAGCCATTTAAAGCAAAAAACTGCCAAAGTTATGAGCTATTAATTCTCCACTTTATGTAACAAGATTCTCAATGGAAAAAATATATATAGATGCTTGAAGAAATAATTTTTACCTCGTTTGCTGCCGAAGTTGAACCAAAATAGACTGTTCTACCAGAGGACAAAAGGCAGAGATTGTGAAAAAGCTCAAATACTTCACTACTTGGCTGATGAATAGATGCAATTACAGTCCTTCTGTCTTGTTGGGCGAGTTTGATAATTCTACTCATAACATGGTAAGATGCTGCACTGTCCAATCCACTTGTAGGCTCGTCGAGGAAGAGAAGCTTTGGACGCGTCAAGATTTCAATACAAATGCTTACCCTTCTCTTTTGCCCTCCGCTAAGACCTTTTACATTCCATCCTCCAATTCTTGTGTCAATGGCATCTTGTAATCCCATCTCTTTAATTGTGGCTTCGGCTCTTTCCTTCTTCTCGGATTTAGACATGGAATCAGGGAGTTGGAGTTGAGCTGAGTAGTAAACAGCTTCTCTTACAGTCAATGTTGTCATTAGAATATCATCTTGCGTCACATAGGCCTGAATCGTGCAAAAAGAGGAGAAAATGACCTCTTGCTAGTTATGTTGAACTATTTCATCTAGAAGTTACAAACTCCTTTATTTAAGGCTCTGTTTGTTTTGATAAATGCAGCATTTTAGTAGATATTCATAAGAATTGATGAAATGTACGGTCGAAAAATCGATAAAAGTTGTGAACCTTGAAAATGAGTCTCCAAAAAAAAGTATTAGGAAATGAGGGCCAAACAAGGACTGAATTATGTCTTGAACAATGAGACTTGGTTTTTGTTTTCATACCGAAGTTCCGAAAGCTAGCCGTTTCTTTCCACCATTGACAAGGATTTCTCCACGCTGTCTTGCGTTTGAATCTAATCTTCCTGCAATTTGTATTCATTGATCAACATTAGGAGCACTGATAAAACAATTTCAAACAAAAACACTTTGAAGGAAATATTTCTTTAAATGAGAAACTACTATTATGTTTTGAATACAAATTAGTATTAATTACCTGCTAATGCATCAAGAAGAGTAGATTTGCCACAACCAGAAGGACCCATGATGGCTAAAACTTCACCAGGTTGGACGCAGCCAGTGAGTCCCTGAAGGATGGGCCGCAGTCCCGCCACCTTGTCCTGCACCGTCACCCACAAATCCTTCCATGTCAAGTAAATGCCACTTCTTTTTGATGGTCCAATACTTTCCATTTCTTGTGATCCTGTAATGCTAGAGTCGTGAGAGTATTCCATGATCAGTTTAAATTATACGGAGTAGGTTTCTTTCTCAATGTTTTGTTATATGAGATGAGAATTGAGGAGGTTTATATAGGAATAGAGCGGACCACTAAATATCAATGAATAGACAAGGCGGTTATCACCGTTTCACCACATTCTTATAAAAATTCATTTTCAACCACGAAGCCAGTAAATCCAAAATTTTTTCTTATTTCCCATCAAATCACTATTTAAAATACATTCTCCACTTAATAATGTTCATCAAACATGGTTTATATCTTGAAGATAAATTTAAATAGATAAATATCTCATTTCTCTAATACGTTATTTTTTTAGATAAAATGGTGGTACAATGTGGTATCAAAGCAAGTAGAGTTGTTGAACTCAAGTGAGTTCAAATTCTGTTGTCGTCTATTTTTTTAAAATTGTCCATGCATTATTTATGAGGTAAGCATATGCTTGAGAAAGCTAGCCGAAAATTAGATTTAAACAGGCACATGAATAATTGTTACCCTATAAACCTTTAGATGAATCCATTATGCAAAGGTTGGGATGAAGCTATGGAGTTTCCGAATTTGGCTTTGACAATAAATTAATGAAATCTTTTTTAAATAACGAGTTCAAAGTGATCGTAAGTCAAAGAAATATGTCTGCATAATGACGAGAAGCATGACTAGAGTGCTTAAAATGTAATTATTTTAACTCTCAATTATACTCTCTATCTTCAGAGAGATAAATTTCTTTTTATTGCGTATTATGCTCTAGTTTTGTTATTAATAAATAATATATACCACCTAGAATGGTTTAATTAAACCAAAAAAAAAGGGTAAAAAGGTCTTAGTCTTTAGTCTTTCCATCACTCCACAATAACTGGTACTCTAGATTTTTATTGAAAAATGAATCCAATAAACTGGTATTCGTTAGACTTTTATTATGACATGAAAAGAACCTAACCCATGTTTTGTATATTTTCGATTAAAGTCAAAGCCAAAGTCCAGAATTAATCTTAACCACATATTTAATGTGATTTACTATTTTTATCAATTTTTCAATTACACCAAATAATGAAATTAACAAACCTTAGTGGTCCTGTAACAACTCATGTTCATGCGTGCAGCACATTTTTATGCACAGTCCTTTATGCGACATGTCATTTAGTATAGAAGTTGACAAATTTAATGTCGACCGAAATTGTGGTTGTAATTAATGTATACTTATGTACATTGGATGCAGCCAATTTACATTAATTTCCCACAATAAATCCAAAAACAGCATAATTATATTAACCTTTTGTGAAAAACGTGTCTATAGAGTTTATATCCCGGATATTTTCTTAACCATGACTCAATGACCTGAGAATTTTCCACGCTAAAATTTCAAATCTTAGCTATGAATTATACATGTTTTAATTGGGATATAAGAAGGGAAAACAATTCCCACGTCTTTGGTGTGACACTGGATTATTTCGATACATTAGTGAGAAGAACGAGCTAATTGAAATACGTCGCTGATTTCTATTTTTTGAACAACTTCTTGGTTAGTCCATCAAGTAAGGGAAAAGTCGATTACTAATATTATTAACGTGCTTTCTAGTAATACAAAGTTAACCTAGAAGAGGTTTGAGGAATTTATGAAGTGCCAAAGAACTAGGATTATATATAGAACAAGTCATTAATATCAGATAAGTCAACTATTTAATAATGTTAAAATTTGGATGTGACTCGAATTTCTTATTTGAAATATTAAAGAATTCTAATTGAAGTGCACGTCAAGAAAATTCAGTTTGGAATGATATTGAAGTCCTATGTCAAGTTGAAGTTATATTTTGGAAGCTCATTCGGAGTTGAAAATTGATATTGGACTTGAAGAAGAGTTTGGGATGGATAAAACAATTTGAGAACAAAAAACATTTGCACATCGGCCGGCAGTGCGGGTGTCGTGGTCGCTGCCACCTTGCTTGTTTCGGTTTTCCACGTTTTTATCTCCTTTTTTTCATTTTGGACTCTATTTTTTGGCATCATACTTCATCAACAACTCTACTAAGAGAGTTTGGACGTCCCCCAATCTTTTCTATATAATTTTATGGTGTGAGAAAATAGATTACTAAAATTATATGATCCATTGTAATTTTCTCTTTTCTACATTATTCTTGAGTCAATAAAATCTCATAATTCCTCTAACATATTTCTTGTCTTTATTATTCTTTTACTTGATCTAATACTTCATTATTTCTCATATAATTTCAACAAATCATTCTGGTGGTTGGTTTCATCAAGTGGTATTCAAACAATACATATTTCTTATATTTCCAATATTGCTAACAGTGATCTGGGCATATTAACATTTCTTCTAACATAAGATATTTTGATTGTTTCACAACAAATATGGAATCTTGTTTGTTTCACAACAAGTGGTATCAGAACGATAGGTTCATTAGTTCTGCAAGAGCGAAGGGTTTGATTTGTTCGAGGTTTTTTATTCGTGATGACTTCCATGAAGTATGAAATTTCGCTTTTGGATCAGAGCATAAGATTTTTGCTATGGCATGTTAAGATGCATGCAGTACTCGCACAGCAGGATTTGGATGATGCGTTACTGGGAATTGGCAAGGTGCCCACAACTTTGACCTTGGATGATAAATTACGAAAAGATAAGAAGGCAGTTTCTCACATTCATCTTATCTATCGAATACCATTCATCAAGACGTTTTGAAGGAGGTTCAACAGTTGCTCTATGGTTGACGTTGGAGCAATTGTGCACGATTAAAAGTCTAACAAGTAAGTTGAACTTTAAGCAGCGTCTATACTCTCACCGATTGGTAGAAGGATGATCATTGGAAGATCACCTGATTGTATTTAAAGAGTTCGTCGTTGATTTGGAAACTTCGAAAATAGAGTATGATGAAGAAGATTTGGCCTTGAGCCTATTGTATTTGTTGCCCGCTTTGTTTTCTTCATTTAGAGACACGACCTTGCATAGTTGTGATACTCTCACCATAGAGGAAGTGTATGATACTTTGTATTCGAAAGAGAAGATGAAGCATCTGATTTCTGAGACCAGAGATGGAGAATGCCAGGTTGCTCATGGTGGTTCTGGAAGGGGCCGATCAAAATCTAAGTTTAGTAATCTGATTTGTAACTACTGCAAGACGAAGGGGCATATGAAGAAAGATTGCTATAAATTGCAGAATAAAAAAAGATTAGTTGTAAGTCAATATGAGTAGCGGTCAGAGACTTCAGATGAAGCGGATCTCGTAGAGAACATTGTAAGTGGGGGAAATCTCTCGACTATTTCTGACATTGAGTCTAAACCAAATGAGGATTGGATTCTGGATTCAATTGTGTCTGTGTGTGTGTTTCATATGTGTCATAATAAGGACTTGTTTACTACATATAAAATCGTTGGATGAGATTCGAACCTGGGACCTAAAACATAGAAACACAACTTCTTACCAATTGAGCTACAAAGTATACTTGAAAAAATAAATGGATTCCAGTAATATAACCTTAAAA
>CAIGRL010308959.1:0-13162 GCA_903798325.1 Fraxinus xanthoxyloides
TGAAATGCCTGAGCGCTTCGTTGTTGAGGTCGAGTGGGGCAATCCTTGATGAGATGTCCCGGTTGCTTACAGTACTTGCAGAGTTTTTGAGGGCAATGACGAGCAATATGACCATATCCTTTACAGTAGAAACACTGAAGCTTACCTCTTCCCCGTCCTTGCGCGACATATGCCACGTTCACCACATTAGACGAAAGATCACTTCCTATGGTAGTGTGTGGCCAGACATTGCTCCTCAAGAAGTTCACCCAAATAGATATTCAAAGAAGGGACCGGATCGCGGTTCAATAAGTTCGCTCGAACAACCTCAAATTCAGGTCTTAATTTCATAAGGAATTGATCCCGCCTACTAACCTCGTGAACCTCTCGGAGAGCCGATAACCCTGCTGTAGGAACCTTAGCATGAATCATGGTGGAGTATTCACTCCATAAGCTCAGAAAACCGGAGTAATATTGCTCAATGTTGAGATTGCCTTAAGTGTAATTGGCAATCTCCAACTCCAACTGAAAACGTCTTGCATTGTTGTCCTGATAATACACCCGTTTCAAATAATCCCACATTTCTTTAGCGATAGTAAAAGAGCGTCAATTATTCACCATCTGAGGCTCCATAGACCCCAAAATCCAAGAAATAATCCGAGCATCTTTAGTCTCCCATGTACTAATATCCTTAGCACCCTCAAGCACCGCAGACGACCCATCAATATGACCCTAAAGTTCATTCCCTTTCAAGAACATTTTGAATTAGAATTACCAAATAGGGTAATTCTTGCTGTAAACTTAACGCAAAAGGCATCAACCGACATACTGAAGGTATTAATCACGGAAAACAACCCACAACCAGAATATCCGAACTAAAGTTCAATGAGGCCTAATTGATAAAGCCCACTTCAAAAAAAGTAAACTACCACAATATGGGCCCCGAACCGAAATAGCTTACACAACCAATTAAAAGAACAAACCGCTACAACTGGGCCAGAAATAGGAAAACCAGAATTTAACACTGCTCCAGAGACCCCTCTCCTTCCGCACAACACCCGTTCGTCAGCCTCCAAATCTCCATCTTCTGCTTCGGCTAAGAGAAAGCCGGCTCCTTTTGCCAAGACGAAGAACGACGTGCCACGCTACGGAGAAGACTTACAGAGACTCGTCGATCGCACCAAACGACGCTGGTGAGTCAACTCCCACAAGACCTAGACAAAACCACATTGCAACGAACACCACCACCGCCAAGGGGAAGACGACGGACTGCACCAACGAGGTCGGCGATTGGCGATCGGGCGACCCATGAAGCCAATTCGAAGAAGAAGAAAAAAATTCTTGAAAACCCTGAGGAAGGGATCCAAGCACCGACTACACCGAAGACAGTGAATCAAGGATTTAGCTATGGATTTTACGGGTAGGCTTGATATCATGTAAAACGTTTTAGACTGAATAGGTTTTCTATTGAATATGCATACAATATGTAGTTACACATAAACATATATATGGAAATTCTATATATGGTACAAATCTAAATATGTACAAGAATATTCTCTTAATTTGGCTTCAATCTTGGCTTAATCTTTTCCAATCTTAACATAGCTTAACATTATATCCACAATAACTTCTCTCCACTCTGGAATAAGTAAAGCCTCCACTATATTTAGGGATAGTATGCATGGTATAATGCCTTATATGAGACCAATAGGTATGTTCAAGTCATCATAAATAAGACCAGACATGGGAATTGGGAATATAATTAATTGATCCTGTCTCAGGTTCTCGGCAGTGTGGGGGAGCAGGTTGAATATTAGTATCATTCAGATTCTTCTGCCTTGAATAGACAGGTAGCTCAGACTATTGTTCAAAAATAATCCCCCTGAACTAGTTTGTTAATTAACATGTGGTGGTGACTTTGTCTGAGGTGATTCAAGGTTTGAAATTGCACTAGGTGTGCTTGGATGGACTGTTTGAGAACTCAATATTTGGGAAATGTGGCTTGATGTTGGGTAAAGACATAGGAGGAAAGCATTTCATAGGCATGTGATCAAAGCTGACTCGTGTGTTGATCCTTTGAAAACCCTCAAGTGCACGAGATCGTGGTCAAGTAATATAATGATGAAAAGAGCGTCGAACCCACGAGAATTATGTGTTTGATCGAGTTAAAATTAATTGCAAATTTAATAGAATATAAAACAAATTTTTAGATTTTTCTATACTAATACCTAAATTATCAATTAAACTAATGAAAGTAAGTAAATATATTTTTTTCAAATATGTGAGATATATTGCTAAGATGTCGAATCCCTCTTATTCAATTTTTAGTGTGACAATTTGAAATCATTCATGTTGGTCAATGTTTCTAATTTAATTGAAAGCATCTCTTGATAACAATCAATCTACTCTCCTCATGTGACTTTTTCTATCTCTCGATGAAAGATACAAAATGATAAATGTATTAACAAGTACTAGAACACCTATTGAAACCATATAAAACATAGAGTTATATCTCTATCCTCCATCGAACTTTACAATGTTTATTATATTGTGTTTAAACCTTATTGTCTCTCTTGATAACAATAAAAACCATTAGCAATTCAATTGGTGATCAAGCAACTGAAAGAACGATAAAAATGATCAGAAATATCCGAAAATCAAATCATATTAAAGACAAAATAATTTAATTAAAAACTAAAAATATCATTACAAGGGTTCATCTCATTCTAGTAATGTATAAAATTAGCATAACATATCGAAATTATAAGAAATCATATTTAAGTGAAAAGACATAACTCAGATTTTTGATAAATTGAGAAGTTGAAAATGAATCTTGAAATCTTGGATCTCTTAAATGGTTTCTTGATGAATCTCCATTTGCGCATTCTCTTCTTTGCCCAAAAATCAAATTTGAATCTTCACTTGATTGAATTCTTGTAAGTCCTATTCAATTTTCTCACAAAATTATGAATTTTCCTCCTTTGATAATAATAATTGATGAACATTGGAGTATGAGATGTATATGAGAGATCTCTAATATGTATTCTGTTGTTGGATATTTGTAGGAGTAGAAAATTTGTTGAAAATCACGTCCAAACTGGTTTCTAAAAGAGTTCTAATTGAATAAGAAAATTTTCTTTTGCACGCAGATTTTTTTGTCATTGTATAGCAGTCCGTATTTTGGCCATAACTTTGTCCCTCGATATCTGATTGAGGCGATTCAAAGTGTATTGAAAAGCCAACACAAAGGGCTACAACTCTGTTAGAAATAGAAATTTTTCAATTCGGACGTTTACTATGCCAAAAATGGGTTTCAATCTTCGACTAAAAATCTGGAATATAACTTGTGCGATTGAAAATTGATTTTGCTAATATTTTGATCATATTCCATTTCGTTTTGAGTTCTAATTCCATCCAATTGTCTTTTAGCAATTTTTTAATTATCGTCTTGTGGTCCGAATTAACTATTGAATATTAGCAATTTGGTCCTTAAACTTTGGACTTTGTCATTTTTCCTGATTTTTCTTTTATTTCTTCCAATTCCTTGTTCAACCATTAAGTTTTACCTATATAGTATAAAATACAATAATTTAGGATATATTTTGTCAAAAAATACCAAATATCGATATTTTAGGCCCTTAAATAAGTTTATAAAATACACTTATCATGTGTCAAGGTTGCCAAGATGCTTCATTTTTTGTGCTTATATGTTTTTCTTTTTTCTTTATTGCTTTTTCCATGTGGTGTGTTTGCTTTATGCTTTAGATTGTAAATTGCATAGTACAAGTGCCTAAAGTCCAGAATCCATTAGTAGTGTGCTTGTGCTAGAGGATAGACACATCTCTCCATGCTATCCACCTTTTCATTAACACATTGATTACCCGTGGACCTTGTTGAACTCTTCCATTCATTCTGCTTGCCTTAGTTTAAACTCAAAGGTAACAAGTCTATATATGTTGTGCTATAAAGTGGCAGAAGTATCTCTCATTGTCAAGGTCTCAAATTCCTCCATCCTAGATAGTTCACGTGTTACATATTCAGTGGTAGTAGGGAGGGTCCAAGGAAGATAATCACATTTAGCACACTAGTTCCTTTTCTCTGAATTCACTTTCGGAGGAGAACTAGCTATCATACTATGTTGGATAGCTATAATGCCATGTTAGACCAACTCATCCAAAAACTTAAGTTATTAGAGAGTCAGGAATTTATTTAACAATATTTTGTCTAAATTTTAGAATGCTTTCGTGAAGGGTCGTCAGATTTTGGACTCTGTACTAATAGCGAATGAATGCATTAACTCAAGACTATGCCTAGGTGTTCCAGGGATGCTATGCAAGCTTGATATTCAGAAGGCTTATGATCACGTGAACTGGAGGTTCATTTTGTATATGCTTAGGCAATGTGGTTTTGGGGATAAGTGGTGTAAGTGGATTCAGTTCTGTATCTCGAAGGTTTCATTCTCAATTCTGGTCAACGGTACCCCTGAGGGTTATTTTCGGAGCAGCAGAGGGTTAAGGCAAGGGGATCTATTGTCTCCATTCCTGTTTGTTATTGTAATGGAGACATTTAGTAGGATACTCGAGAAAGCGAGGTGGGAGAATTTGATTAAGGGTTTTATTGTCGGTCAACTGCAGATGTCCCACTCGCTTTTTGCAGATGATACTGATTTTATATGACGCAAATGAGGAACAATTCAGGAACTTACACCGGTTGCTCTTATGCTTCAAAGCAGTGTCTGGATTGAAGATAAATTTGGGGAAATCTGAGGTTATTCTGGCTTCTCAACATATAAATTGGGTGTTGCCTAGAAATATGGAGGACGTGTTGCGGGCATGGAGGAAAAAGTTTCGTGATAAAGATAGCAAGCTTGTTTAGATTCTTATCCCGGGATGAATTATATGGTGTGTGTGGAGAGAAAGGAACAACCGATGTTTTGAAGATCAAACTTGGACCACAGAACAATTGCCTAACTTCGTGTCTTTTCTTTCTTGAAGTTGATAATACATTTCGTGTGTATTCTTCTTTGATTAATAGATTTTTTGGATTATCTATAAAAAAAAGAAAATGTGTGGATATGTTAATATTTCTTATTTCAAGTGAACAATTACTTAATTCTAAAACTATAATATGATTCCTGAATGGATGTTATACTAAGCTTAGGAAAGATAAAAGTTTGTTTCCAAACATGTGTGGATATGTTAATATTTCTTATTTTAGTTAAAAATTTACTTATTTCTAAAGTAGCTATTACCTCAAAAAAGTAACTTTTTTTTCAACTTTTGCCAATTAGAAAAATATTTATTTTATGAGCATGTTTAGGAAGTGTTATAAGCGGTTTAAATTATAAACAGATAGAAGTAAATGGTGGATAAGTTGGTAGTGCATGTGGGTCACTCGACATGTGGATAAAAAGTGGCTTGAATATTTATAAACAATTCATAAACTGGAGCCGAACATAGGGTGAACCTTACTTCATACTTAACCAAACATGTTCTATGTCATAATTGGACTTTAATGTTAAGTGTGTACACTATTGAATGTGACAGATTGGTACAAGCAGAGGTCATGGAACTTATTTTTTATATGACATAAATGAAAGGGAACTCTTCGCTTCAGTCTGTATATTTCTTATATAAATCAATTGCTTAATCTGCCGGCACAATCGCTTCTGCAGTTTCACCTTAATAGGATCCCATATGTTTGTCATGGCTGGAATGCTCAACTCTCTTCCACTATCATAGTGCACCCATTCAATCTTAAGTTTGACAAATAACATTTCCTTTCATCGGCTGTTGCTTTCTCCATGTATCTTACCGTGAACAATGAGGAATTTCAACTTTGATTCCCTCGTATACACAAAATACATCTCATTTTGGATTGTATATACATTTATATAGCCACTGTAAAAGATCTCTCATTGAACATGCGATTTTGTGATTCCAGATAAGATCTTACTATGGCATCTCAAGGAATCTGTTAATAAAGTTCAAAGACGATACAATTGATGAAACTTCAACACTAGCCCAGGTTCTTAGCTCAGAGTCTGCCATTAGCTCAATGCTGGATATGTCCATTCGCTTGTTGCCTGGGGATCATGGGCTTCCGCTACACCAGGTGAAACTTCTAAATGATAATTTGAAGCACTCGCAAATTCTTGTTTTATACTATGTGCACTTATATGCTCGTGCACACGAGAATATTTCAAACCTGTTCAGCAATAATTAGCTGAATGTAACAAGGAATCATTAAAAATATGAATATCCAGGCTCTTCCAGATGTTCCCCCAGCAATGGCAGATGCAGTTAATCGGGGAGGAGAGTTTTTGGCAACTTTGACTGCAGGGACACCTTGGGAGACAGTTGCGAAGGACGTGGGTGATAACTTTGGGGTAGACTCAACAATTTTTCGTGCAGAAATTTCGAAGGAATTAGACCATCTTGTTGATGTGATCTCATCCTGGATTGATTCTAGCAGCAATCCACGACTTCTAAGGCCACCTAGATTGTGAGCCAATATTATTGAAAAGGGAATAAGGGTAACATAAACTGCCAGCTGTGGTAACAAATACGTTTATATCCATTTTATTATGTGATCATAGGTTGTCCATCATACTTGTTCTGCAGATTCTACTACATGTACAAGAAAAGTAGATAAGAAATTTGTAAATCATGTTAACCTCAACCAATTTGTTTAGGTGTTAAGCTATGCCTAAGAATGCTCAGGGACTCCACAAGGGTCAAAAGCGTCTTTTTGGCCATTCATATGTAGCAAAGACGAATTGTTGTTATAGTCTATTAAGATTTGAGTTTCATCTTAAAATGTCAACCTTATTAAGATGAGTAGCCTAAAGTCTTATAAATTGGTCTATATTTTCATCTTTAATCGATATGAGATTTTACCTCTTAACATATCCCAACAAGATGGTGGTTTGTTTGAGCAGGCAATCTTGAAATCGTTGTGCTTAAATTTTTTGAGTTTTAATCGGATCGAATTGTTCGTTGGAGCTTAATGGGCGCTGATGCCATGTTAAGATATGTGGCTTCATCTTAAAATGTCAATTTTATGAAGAATAATTCAAACTCTTATAAATTGGTTTATGTTTTCATTTTTATTCGATGTGAGATTTTATTCATTATCATAGTCAAATGAAACTCGCATGGGAAAATTATACTTCAAAGTGACTGATGAAATTCCATCCCTCCAATAAATTAGTCGCGGAATAGTCATAAACAAGTGAATTACGTGGTGCAATAATTATGCTGCATAAAATTTCAGGTGTTCCAATAGTTGTGTGCACTCCAGCGGAGTTTGGGGCAGCATTGTTTGCGTTGGGAAGTAGGTAATCATGGTGCATGGTGTTTATACGTTCTGTTAGCAGATGTTGCTGTCGCCATTCATTCTGAGAAAAATTTGGTGGGGGCGGTAGTATATGTATGTGTGCCTGGACCGTGTCTGTCCATTCATAGAACGACACTTTAGACTACAAATGTTCTCGAACATAGAACGACACTTTAGACTACAAATGTTCTCAAATCAATGGAATGCCAAGCGTGTTAACCAACTCACTATGTTTTTCACTCTTATTTTCTAGGTGTCGTGATTTGAATGGATAATCTTACCATTTTTGCATATTCATGTATTACAAGTATTCTCATTGATTCGAGTCTTGGTGAATTGAGTGATTTATATTGTTATTACTTTTAATCATATTGCGATCCGAGTATACACGTAATGGAGAGTAAATTCATATTCACATAAGGGAAACTTTGCCCATCATTTTTCCATTGATAGCCATTATCAATCCCAAGATTAAATTAGAGGGCATTCTATGTCGTAAACATCTAAAAGAGCTAGTTTTTTTTCTTACTGTTCAAAATACACGTGTCAAAAAAATAGTCGTCAACCTATACGACAACGTTTTGTGTTTATTTCCCCTTCGTTTTCGTTGCCTTCACTCTTTCTCTCTGCTAAATACTTCCGAGAAGTTTTCCTCCATTTTGGTTTGGCTGTGAATCCCTCTCTCCATTTTCGTTTGCCTGTTAATCCCTAGCTGTTAATATGTGCAAAATCATTCCGAAGCCGCAGAAGCCCTTGATTTCCTACTCCTTAATTTTCCAGTAGTGCGACATTTCTTGCTTCTTCGCCGTCGGAGCCTATTAACCTTTTGTCATCAATATCGGCACAACTTGCAGCTTTATTATGAAGACTAATGCTGCTCTGCCCTTCTTCTATTGGTGAGAAAACTTTGAATTAATTGGATGCCATGGATTTTTACTTTCAGCGTCTTTTGATATTCTCTAGGTCATAGTTCTTCATCTGGACAGAAACAGAATTTTACTTCTTTTAGAATCTATTTTGAAGCAAGGAGATGACAGGGATTTGATTCATTCCATCTCCTAAAACTGATTGTGAATCCCCAATTAAATATTTTGAATGCTATCAGGATTGTTTTCAACTTTTCTGATTATATTCGAGCTTCTCTTTAGCCTGTAAGATAAGAGATCATCTTTCTATTGAAGGATAGTGTTGGATGCTCTGTTATAAGATGATCACATGAATATTATAGTATGGGAGGTTATTTCATATTAGCTAATGGTGTTCAAGATGGTGNAGAAAACTTTGAATTAATTGGATGCCATGAATTTTTACTTTCAGCGTCTTTTGATATTCTCTAGGTCATAGTTCTTCATCTTGACAGAAACAGAATTTTACTTCTTTTAGAATCTATTTTGAAGCAAGGAGATGACAGGGATTTGATTCATTCCATCTCCTAAAACTGATTGTGAATCCCCAATTAAATATTTTGAATGCTATCAGGATTGTTTTCAACTTTTCTGATTATATTCGAGCTTCTCTTTAGCCTGTAAGATAAGAGATCATCTTTCTATTGAAGGATAGTGTTGGATGCTCTGTTATAAGATAATCACATGAATATTATAGTATGGGAGGTTATTTCATATTAGCTAATGGTGTTCAAGATGGTGTGTGTGTGTGTGGAACTTTATGACCTTTGGCAGGTACTTCATGTTTGAGGAGTATGGGTTTAGATTGTGGAATTGTTGATTGTATTTGAGAAGTGCAATTGTGGCTTAATTTAATCTCTTAAAAATAAAATATGTTACATTTAAGGTGTTTGATAAAATGATTAAGTGTAAAATTGGGCTAAAGGCTGATTGAGTGAGTTAAAAATCTTGTGCTAGATGTTGAAAATCTATTACCTTCACTGTTATATATATATATATATACAAAATTTCCGTCATCATAGAGCCACCATGTCTCCATTTAGAATGGAGACACGGCCACACGGAGACAAGGTGTCTCCGTGCGAAACCATTTTCTTTTAATATGTTGTGATAACCCGTGTCTACACATGGCCACACGGAGACATAGTGTCTCCGTGCAACAATTTTTTTTTTTTTATACGTTGAGATATATTTAGCTTAAAATTGTCCATAAATGAAATAAGATGAGAATGAATTCATACAATTACACAAATATTACTTTACTTAAAAAATATCTTAAAATTACTTCACGCTATTAATTACACAATTAAATTACATCACGTTCGTACACTGGTATTTTATAAGAGAGTTTACTTTTAGAGTTCCAATAGAAGCTGACAATATAGATGAAATTTCACATCAAATGTAATTATGCTTCAAAACTAGGTAACAACTACACTCCTTTTTCTTCTTCTCCCATAAAGTCGTCCAAGGACAAATATCAACTATTTTCGTTACGCTACTTTTATAAAAGTGGATGATAGCGAAATCTTCTACGAGTCTATAAATCAATTGAACAAATATCTCAAAACACTATTGTTTTTATACCTTTATGATTGTCTATGTTAGGCTCATGTTTATATATATGATTTATACACAATTTAAATTGAATTCACACCCAAGAACTAGAAAGTACTATTTATAAACACTTCTGAAATATGATGATCTTTAATGTAACCATTAAAAAGAAGAGAATAGAAATACGTGAACCGACACTACTCGACCCATTTGGTTAAGCAGTGCCTCACAAAATTTCTCCAAGCAAGACCCGACCCACTTTACACCCTCTACACTGAAAGATATTGCTATTATTTATAGTAAGAGCACATACAAGAGGCTTTTTATTTTTAAAAAGCATATTGTACATGATAGAAAGAATATTTAAATTAAATTTTTTACACAATCCCACAATTTGCGAATATGTAAAACAGTACAAGCAGATTACAAAGCATTAAACACAAAGTAATAGTATTCTAACGTGAAGAACCAAAAAGACTGCAAGCACGGAACAAAATAAATGTGTAGTTCATATACAAAAGCAGATTTAGGGTGAGTCGAGAAATAAAGCTTCGAGATAGTCATCAACATAAGCTAAGCATGGCCAATGATCAGTTTTAATGTGAACTAGAGTTGACACCTCCCCGACTTCCATTTGAAAAAGAAGATGGAATCTTGGTGGAAGAAATATCAAAATGTCAAGGTAACCCGCAACGGTTTTTCTAGTAATTGGTAGGTTTTGATTCTCGTTATCATCATCGAAATACTTGAGATAAAGGGGGCCTCCAGTTGGGCTACAGGTTTTTGTTGCATCATCATCATCCTTATCCTTCCAAACTATGTCCTTCATTATCCCCCCAGCCTTCACCATATCAACCAGTGCTTCACCAATTACACAAACAACAAAAGGTGTCAAATTACGCTCAACAGCTTGAATCAAATATGCCACGGGAACTTGAAGGAGTTTCACCGATCGAGTTCCATTGATTGCAGCAACCCCTTTTCCTCCTCTCAACACAAAGGTCTCCCGACCTGTGATTGATGATGGTGTACCACAGGCCTCCCACAGTGCATTGAACAAGTCTAAATGGTAACCAGGTACAGCTTCTCCTTCAATGTCTTCTGGAATCATAGCTTTGAGAAACATATCTTCGATTCCAACAGATATACTATGAAGCTGCCCTCGAATTATCTGACCATTGTCTCCATTAGTCTCAATGAAGACATCAACAAGACCGGGCATTGGTTCCCGCGGTTCCAGTTGTATAACTACAGAAGCTTTGAAGCTATTTTTACCTTCTCCACAACCATTTTCCTCAGGCATAATAATTTCTAAAGATTTACAAGTTTCACCCAATAAACAATCATTTTTGGGCGGCTGACCAACAAGAAAAGGGACTAGATATGATGGTATAGAGCCATATGGTGCAGAAGATGTAAAATTGAGAACCGTGGCGTATATGGCAGGAAGTGCATCTTCTATTTTATTACAAGGTGGCATATTGACTGCCCATTCGTGACTGAATGCCTCAGAATCAAATCTCAAACTACACAATATCTTAATCTTGAGACCTGGCATATGTCTATAATCAGGAATAAATGAAAAATGCCTTCTCAGGACCCTAATCATCTCTGAAATCTTTGAATCCATCACGCGCAAAGGCTCCTGCTGCTGATGAGTTTTGTCAGTTTTGGCGATAATATCAGTGCTTGTACTTGTTCCAATCTCTGTTTCCTCACTAGCGGCAGGTTCATTATCCTTGATGCCGCCTTCTAAATAACTAGGTTTGCTGCAACTGATGCCTAGATTTGATAAAGACAGGGACCATGACTGCTTTACTAATAAAGGCATCAGGCGCTCAACATGGATATAGGATGCAATATTTTGAGATTTCTTGAGGTCATATGAAGATCTGGGAGACTGAAGGCTGAAGAATGAATTAGAATTAGTAGAAGGTGACATGCCAGGCAACTGCTCCCCAGTGTGCAGAATGTGCTTGAGCTTCTTCCCTGGTATACATACAAGCATTCGCAAGTAGAATCTGCAATATGTCAAAGAAAAAATACATTGTGCATAAAAATAATGGAACAAGCACGCCCCGTTCTCCCAGTCCCTGGGATGTTTACTGCTTCGACTTCTTTTCCCGTAAGATCCTTCATAAAATGAGCTTACATATTGCAAACAGTGCCAAGAATATAAAGAAATAATTTTAAGTGTAGAGAGAGAATGTATGTTATACCTCGAATTGTCACGAACCTCCAAATCAGGAAAGTACAGACAAGTAAATGCAAGAAGATGAGACAATCCAAGGAATAAGCCAGAGCTATGGTGGTGAATCAGCATTGTTCGACAAACACTGAGAACTTTACTTCCCTGGCCCCAAGATTTCAACCCTGTGTCAGGACCATGTCTCTCTACAAGGAAAAGCAGGAACTTCATGAGAATCTCTAACAATCCAATTGGTGAAACTTTATTATTTTCAGCAATTATCTCAAACAAGGGGAAGTAAGATCCCAATCTGTAGTCTATTTTGAGTTTTCGAAGCAAATGCTCATCTAATGTTTCAACAAGGTTATCTCCCAACCACCGATGTTTGTGGCATCCCAACAAGCGGTTGACGAAAGCAAGAACGACAGATACTAGTCCTTGATATTCGGAAGTTGAGTCCACAAGCATCCTCTGCAGAACAAAAGTTGGATATCTTATTATTGAAACTTCAAGGGATAGATAACAAATGAGCCACCTAATAAAACACTTTGCCTATTCTTTTCCAAGGATACAAAGACAGACTTCTAATTCAACTGCATACAAGTTGCAGTTATAGATATCCGAAAAATACATGGGATAATTATGATTGATTTGTTTCTTTGTACCATATTTAGACCCCTCCATAGTTAGATAGTCCATAATTAGGCTGATTTCTTTCTCTCTTAATTGGGAGATTATCCCGGTTGTACTATAAATACAGGGCAGTAGGTAAGTGAAATTATCAAGAAACACAAAATTCTTCTTCTAAGTTCATGGTATTAGAGCTAGGGTGGTCCAAAAACCTAGCCATCTCAATGATGGAAATCGTCGTCAATAGCAAGGGGTCAACGACCTCTGAATCTCATAGCAGCAAGACAGAAGTTGCTTCCACCATGATTTCAATTAGAATCGGCAACCCATCCTTTCAACTGATGGCAAAAAACTCGAAGGAAGAAACTTTCAAGAGGAGGCTCAATCAATTAAATTAATGGTTGATGGAAAAGGAAAAACTGATTATCTTACCAGTAAGATGAAGCAGGCAATAGATGCAGCCTATGATGCACCGACACGGACACGTGTGTCCGATACGACATGTCGGATACGCTGACACGAATTTTTTTAAAAAAGTACTGACACGACACGTTATCGACACGTT
>CAIGRL010309036.1:0-39512 GCA_903798325.1 Fraxinus xanthoxyloides
GTAATTTATATATTTTTAAAATGAATGAATAAATAAATAATATTTCGAATAAATAAATTACTAAGAAGAAAAAAAATAGAAGAAAATGATTAAACACTGTTCATTTGGTGTAATGGTTAGAGATAAATTTTAGTTTGGTGCAAGATTTGGTGCAAAATGGTACAAAATTTGGTGCAAAATGGTGTAAAATTTAGTGCAGAATTGGAGATGGTCTAAAGCAAAAATTTTATCTGGTAAGATCATTTAATTTTGGAAATATTGCAACCACAGTACCAAACTTTTTATTTTTCTACGGACTTTACCCAAATCTTTCATTTGTGTTATCTACGGTACCAAACATTTAAACAATTCACTCTCGGAGTCCAAATTGACAGAAATCGTTAGTTTGACAGTTAGTTAACTAATAATTAAATGTCTGATTAATTGTTGACCAATTTTTAAAGGGTAAATATGTAATTTTACATTTTTCACATGAGAATAATTAAATAAAAGAATTAAATTTAAAAAATCCACCACCCCACCCCACCCCACCCCACCCCAATCATCTTCTTCTACACCCACCTCCATATGTATACTCCCCATCTCCAAATAGGATAAGCTTTTCAAGTCTCCATTTCACGAGTAGTTTATATCTTACCATTAGAACAATACACAAGAGAACTCAGAAACCCTAAAACCCTTTTTCATACCATGCCAAACCTAATCTGCACTTCAAAGTCTTACTAACGTTGTTAAGAAAATTTAAACCTACAGAAAACCATCATAAAAAAATTATCTCTTGTTCAATTCCTTGTAAAGTCGTACACTAAATTAGTTACTATTTTCATCGTCATCCGATCAAGCCTTGAAAAGATTAAGACGGTTCTCTCCAAGTCGAATCGAATAGGTAGCTTTCTTGTACTCGGCCCAAGTAAAGCTTCTGTAAAGAGGAGGTTACTGTGATGTTAGTAGTACTGGTAGGCAACTTATTGTGGCATCGAGTGGTGGAGCGGAAAAATATGGCATCGACATTCTTGACTTATAGGAGTTTATACTACATAAATCGATAGGCAATTGGGTGACTTGAAAAATGGGCCAACGAGCGTTCGATCTCTGTATCAGAATGGAGACCCATTAGGACGGAGGGATTTGTGTAAAGGAGTGGTGAAATGGATATGTCAGGGAATGGAAGCAATGATGAACAGTATTTTGGTGGGTTTTTTAAATTTAATTCTTTTATTTTAATTATTTTCATACGAAAAGTGTAAAGTTACATATTTACCCTTTAAAAATTAGTCAATAATTAGTCAGACATTTAATTATTGATCAACTAATGGCCAACCTAACGATTTCTGTCAATTTTGACTTCGGGTGAGAATTGTTTATAGGTTTAGTACTGTGTGTGACACAAACGAAAGTTTGGACAAAATCTGCAAAAAAATAAAAGACTTTGTATCGTGACTGCAATTTTCCCTTTAATTTTTGAAATTATTGCATATCCCAAATCACAAAAAGAAAGAAGAAAAAGGAATATAAAAGTAAAAATGTAAAATATTCAAAACTCCCCATCTCCACCTGCTACTACTATATAATAACCCTTTTATCATCTCTCTCTTTCGTTAGGCTTTTGTTACATATCTCTCTCTCTCTCTCTCTCTCTCTCTCAAAATGAAAGTCCGATCATGGCTGTCAACATGCTCCTCCACCACCTGTGTCGCCACCTCCGGCGCTGGCGCCATCAACTAAACCTTTCCATTGGGACACCTCTTCCGACATCCAATCCCTTTCCTCCTCCTCCTCCTCCTCCTCCTCTTCCCAAGAAACCTCTTCCAGCAGCCTCCAAAGCAACCTCTCCCTCCTAACCCTCCCCTCCGTCCCTTCCCTCCAAAAACTCTCGCCTGAAAACTTAAACCTCACCGTCGCCACCCATTTTCTCACCACCCTCAAACACTGCCACCCTGTCCACATCAATTTCATGGCTATAAATAACAACCTACTATACGCTGCCTCCGGCAATGAAATCAATGTTTTTGAGATAATTAATAATACTCTTGTCGATACCTTCAGTGGAGATAATATTTCCTCTGGTGCCGTCAAGTCTGTTTCCTTTTGCGACGGAAAAATCTTCACTGCCCATCAAGATTGCAAAATCCGTGTATGGAAATTAACCATTCATAAAAAACACAAACTCATTATCACTCTCCCTACACTTGAAGATCGTTTTCGCAAATTCATTTTACCTCAGAACTATGTAACGGTACTTTCCAATTACCTCGTCTAAAACTTTAACAAGTCTTGTCGTTGATCAAATGTCTAACACGTGCACACCTTTTAACAGGTAAGACGCCACAAGAAAAAACTCTGGATTGAACACCTTGATGCAATATCAGGGCTAGCAGTGTATGGAAATTCTGTGTCATCAATTTCATGGGATAAGAGTTTAAAGATTTGGAGGGGTTCTGATTTTCGATGCACAGAATCCATTGCAGCACATAATGATTCTATAAACGCAGTTGTAATATCAAATGATGGAATAATCTACACAGGATCAGCTGATAAAAGGATCAAAGTATGGGGAAGGACGCCGTTTCCGAAGAAAAAAGAGAAAAAAATTCATTTAATAGCAACTTTGGAGAAGCATAAATCTGCTGTAAATGCACTGGCTTTAAATTCCACCGGAAATATATTATTTTCCGGCGCATGTGACCGGTCGATTCTTGTATGGGAAAGGGAAGACAGTGCAAATTTTATGGTCGTGACCGGTGCATTGAGGGGTCATTCAAGGGCGATACTCTGTTTGATTAGTGTTAATGATTTTCTCTTCAGTGGGTCAGCTGATCAGACAGTGAGGATTTGGCAACGAAGGATTGATGGGTTGTATTGTTGTTTGACTGTGCTAGATGACCACCTTAAACCGGTGAAGTCGTTGGCGGCGGCTGTGGCGGCGGATGGCAGTGATTCTGGTGGTGGTGTTAAGGTTTTTAGTGGAAGTTTTGATGGAGAAATTAAGGTGTGGCAGGTTGAGTTCTCGGGTGTAATTAGTCCCTTGTCTTAATCTTTTTAATGGAAATTCTATAAATTCAGGGGTTTGACTAAATTTTAATAAAAAGTTGTAAAAATTTTTGATAAAAAATGATAAAATGTATGATCGAAAGTTTATAAAAGTTGTAGGTCGATGAAATTCATGATTAAAATTTGAAGTTTTACCGGTTGAAAAAATGGTTGAATTTTAATAAAATTTTATCAAATAAGTACTTAAAGAGGAATATAATTTTTGATTATAATCTATAATTTTTGTCTAATGATAATATATATAACTTCTTTTAAGAAAAGTGCAATAACATGTTTCTAGTAAATCATTGTATCATAATTAATTTATAGAAGCAACTTCTCAACTTCAAGAAAAAACTACTAATGCAGTAGAAATTTCCGTCATTGAAGGGATGGGAAGATTTTACAACATTGAAAATTCAGTCACTAAAACTCGAGTTCCATAATACTCGAGAAGGAAGAAACGATATCTTGAGAAGTATTATCAGATATTCGTTTTTCAATTTTTTTTTATTTTTTATTTTTCAAAACATTGAAAGCATACGAATTTATTAGTCAACTTTTTTTTTTTTTTGATTTTATCACTTGTACATTCTTCTTTACATCACCTTTGACATTCCTTTTGTTTTCGAAAAATGTGTTGATGGAAAACATTTCTTGTTCTTTTAAATTGGCAAATGATAGTTTGCCAGATGACAAACTGTCAAATTTGATGTACACTTTGCATGATTGCATTTTTTTATTGTTGTTGCTTCATTTTTTACCATATAAGTTTGACACCCACTAAATTATAAGTCATTTTGCTATTTCTTTTTATCAACAACGCACTCTTCAATAAAATAATATTATACGTAAACTCAAAGATTTTTGTTTATTTTTTAACCACACATTCTTAAAAAAAAATTGTTATTCCTCTCGTTATAATGTGGAATAATGGAGGCCAAATGGGCGCCATAACTTCCCAAACTAAAAAAATAAATAAATAAATAAACATGGCCTCATTTCGATAATTTTGAGGTGTCTTGTTATTTCTTGCTTCCTTTTTCCTTTTTCTTTTTTCTTCACACTTGTAAAAACTAAAAAATTGGACTTACTGATTTGAAAGAATCACCAAAATTGAGAAAATAATTATTTATTTACATTTGAAAAATTGTGGCGTCCATGACGGACTTCTCTATCTCTTATGCCAATATTTTTGTCCATGTAACTATTATCGACGAAATTGTCCGACCTTGTTGCAAGCAATTCTTGACCAATGAAAATTAAACTAATTTATTGTAAAATGTCCGACCAATCGAGTGCTAACTAGGTCAACATTTAAAGACAATAAACCGGTCATCGCGTGTGATCGATTAAATGTACCATAAATGCATGAAGACAAATTAAAGCTTTGTTAATCCCTTATATTTAGCTGTACTTTTGAATGTTAATCTGTAAACAATTGAATATAATAATGCAATTTGTACAAACTGTGAAGGTATGATAATCCCTTATATTGTTTACCTTTTTCAAACACGAAAGTTTAGCTTAATTTGATTGTAGTATTATATTAGTGCAATTTTATCCAAGGTTTGATCACATACTAGGGTTCGACAGGAATTCTGCTGTAAAAATATTTTGAGACTACTTTTATAGGAAAAAAAATGTTGAAATGGTTGCGAGTTAACCATGTCTAGTACGGTGCTCGGGCTACTCAAATCAATGGTTGCTACCTGCAAAAAGATGTCGGGGCTTTTTCCCTCCTTGTACCTCCGGCGTGAGAATCAGTTACTGGTTTTAGAGAAATAAGGGGTAAAGTATAACGCGAATTCACGTAGTTCGGGTTTTTTTTAGAGTCCACACATTTCTTACCTTGGAGGTATTTATAGGCACATGTTGCTATGCAAGTGTTCGGTAGTAAATGTTGTCACGTGTCCCACAAAGACCTTCCCACTTCCTCCATGTTCTAACATGGTGACCCCTACTCGTCAAGTGGTTGGTTGTGTCCATGTTCGCTGTTGGGTGGTTTCCGTCCTACGCATTGCCATTTGTATGGTTAAGCATAGTGTTGACCTCACGGTGATAGGTGGTCTATGTGAACGTAGAGGGTCCCATGGGGGTCGATGGCCTCATGGGGGCAGGCAGCCGTATGGGGGTCGACGACCTCATGGTGGTGTGCGGTTGCAAGATTGTCTTGGTCACCCGTGTACGGGATTGCAAGATTGTCACCCGCGTACGTAGTTGCAAGATTGAGATTGTCACCCGTGTACGCGGTTGCAATATTGTCATCCGCGTACACATGAAGGGTGGTAGAAAGCCTCATGGGGGTAGACAGCCTCAAGTGGTAGACCACCTCGTGGGGGTGGTAGACAACCAGTCACCCACGTACGCGGTTGCAAGATTGGGATTGTCACCTGCATACGCAGTTGCAAGATTGTCACCCGCACGCACACATGAGGGGTGGTAGAAAGCCTCATGGGGGGTAGACAGCCTCAGGCAGTAAACCACCTCATGGGGGTGGTAGAAGATGACCACATGAGGGTCGACGGTCTCATGGTGGCGCTCTACGTGGAGTGCATATCAGGTGACTTTGACGTTTTGCATAATTATTAATGACATCCTTTATCACTAGCCCCTCTATCTGTTGTTGATGTTCATCACCCAGGGATATCATCTTCACTTTTTTCGTATTGCTTAAATTTTTTCTCTTGGTGTCGACATTCAATATAACCGGGTCGATAAGTTTAATTGTCGTAGGTGGCAAAATTCCATACAAGGGGCACCCATTATTGAGTTTGAGTTTTGGGGTAGAATTTCTCCCCAAAAAATTAAAACTCCACCTCTATCGTGTACAAAAAATTTATATATTTTCATCTGACGAGAGTGGTGGTGAGGGAGCCTTGTTCGTCGACCAACGAGGTCGGTTACTTGATGGTCGACAATCGACCAACAAGGCTGGTCGACCATCAACCAATCAAGTTAGTCGATGGTCGACCAGGGTGATGTCGATCAGCCTAGCTAGTCGACCATTGACCAGCCTTTTGGTTAGTCGACCATCGATCGGTCGACGAGTTTTTCACTCGTCGACCGGTCATTTCGACTCATCACTCTAAATATTCAAATGTTTAATGTTGAATATCGGGTCCGGTGACTTGAGCTTTAGCCATTTCACATTTTGAAAACTTACCACCGCCCTTAGTAATTTTGAGCTAGCCAATTTCTTGACTTTTTTGCTCACCGCTGTGTGACGAGCTATCTTAGATCGTTGAATGCAAGGTCAAGTGATTTTGAGTCTTAACCATTTCAGGTTTTGAAAACTCACCACTATGTGTCGAACTGCCTTGGATCGTCGATGTCTGGTGATTTTAAGCCTTAACCATTTTTTATTTTGAAGAACTCACCACCAACCCCTAGCGATTTTGAGCTAGCCAATTTTTAGGCTTTTTTGCTCACCGCTATGCGTCTAGCTGTCTTGGATCGTCGAGGTCAGGTAATTTTGAGTCTTAACCATTTTTGGTTTTGAAGAATTCACCACCAGCCCTTAGCGATTTTGAGTTAGCCAATTTTTAGGCTTTTTTGTTCACCGTTATGTGTCGAGCTGCCTTGGATCGTCGAGGTCTGGTGATTTTGAGCCTTAACCATTTTTTGTTTTGAAGAACTCACCACCAGCCCTTAGCGATTTTGAGCTAACCAATTTTTAAGTTTTTTGCTCACCGCTTATAGTCTTTATTTCAATCAATTACGAACCAACACTCCTAGCAGAATTTAATTTGCCAAGATTTTGGGACTCAGTATGCGCACCGGGACATCCCAGTTAGGCTGGCCCTTCCAAAGCACCCTCATCTTCTGCCGCCACTTAGCATTTTCATTAAATAAATTTCAATCAGGTCTGCCTATTGCAGGCATTACATAATGAAAAATCCCTAGTTACAATACTTACAAACGGTCATTGTATCCGAAAAGCAGAAATAAAAATTTGCCTGGCAACTATATTTACATGCAAGCACCATGCTGCTCAACTTCCCACTTGTTGGTCTACTAATAATATTTATTGAGATGCTATGTGTTCCTTTGCATGCCTAGTAGTTTTCCTTTGGCCCCAAATTTGCCTCTACGCTAAATTCACGTCCTCCTACCACCAAAATGTTTCCGTAGTATCAAATGACTCAATTTGCTCCCTTGGAGGCTCAGGATCTAACATCATCACTGTTGTCAACATAACACTTATTTCATCACTGGTGATGATTCTTTCATCCGTATATTGTCAACATAACACTTCCTGGAAGACCGTTGATGACCCCTCACACACCCCACACCACGACTGGTTGGGAATTCATCACTTGGTGGTAAGTAGAGGAATAGCCCCAGCAACATTCAGCAGGGGTTGACCGTAAATTGCATTATACGCCATTGGAGTAACTTTGAAATCATTTTTGGCAAAAAGTTTTAAGTAATTTTTAGCATAGAATAAAGATTGCTTTAGCGTGGTTTGATTTTTTCAAGAAAAAAAATTTAACGTTTGAATTACTTTTAAACACGTCCATATATATTTTAACATGTTTGTCAAAACTTAAGTCATTAAAACACAACTTTGTAGCGAGGGAGGATGCAAACTTTTTAGGTTAGGAGGACACAATCAAACTTTTAAAAAGTGACGAAAAAATTAAAGTAAGACATATCTTATTATATTTGTTCTCTATGTGTTCTCTTATTTTGATAATGTGGCATAATTACATCATTTTCAATATTATCAAATACGGCTCAATATATGCAATCAACTATCATTCAACAATTGATCTCCGATTCAATTGCGACATAAGTTAGCGTAGAAAATGATCTCTCGACGTAGTAGTAGCCACGGGAAGACTGGCTAATGTCACAAGCTTGTAAACTAATGGATACATTTCATGTTTATTCTTCGCAACCAAGTTTTGTTCAAGATCACTAATGCCTTGTAATCCTTCAAAATCTTCAAAGGTGAATATGTCAAGAACATATGTATCTAATTGATCATCAAGTTCTGAGATATCTACTGCCTCAAAATGCACTGGATAATACTGAAATAGTCAAATCACTTTGCTCTTGTCAAAAGTATCAAGTGAATTATTTGGAGACAAACACGCAATATGGAAGAGCAAGTCGCTTTTTACCTAAAAAAATGATCATTCAGCTCTTGAAGTTGCATATCAATGATAACATAAAGCATTTACACATGATAATGATGCAAATTTGTTACTGGTTCACGTTGTGAACGACTTAGAGTTATGAACATATCATCCTTATTGGAAACATTAATCTCGTGAGCTTCACAAAACAAACAAACATTTTTTTTAAAAAAGAATCTCATCCATCATCCCTCATCATTTAGAGTCGTACTTTACATAATTGCACTAATCTCATAGTATTGGCAATTTCTTGATCTTTTCGTTGTAGTACTTTTGACAATTCATTTGAAATCCACAAAATCTTTTTCATAAGATGTAGATTAAATGCAAATTCAAGTTTTAATATCAACTCAAATTAAATACAAGCATCACCTCTTTTCCAGTACGTGTAATGTCAGTAACAATCATATCAACAACGTCAACTATAGTTGAAAACATGACAATTAATTTAATTAAACAACTATAGTGAGAGCCTCAACGTGTATCACTAGGACGACCTAAAGTAGTTTCTTGATTGAGACCCTGTCAGCTTGATAATTACCGATACCGAGTGATTCAAGAACTTTCAACATTTGGTTCTCTCGAATAAGATCATTCTATTTAGCGTATCCACCAACAACATTCACCAATTTCTGTACTGTAGTGAAGAAAGTTTCAATCTTTGGATGTTTATGTGCCACAGCTACAAGAGCTAATTGAAGTTGATGAGCAAAACAATGAATACAGTATGCACTTGGGCTTTCTTTCAAAATAAGTGCTTTGAGGCCATTACACTCACCTCACATGTTACTAGCTCCATCATATTCTTGACCTATCAAATTAGATATACATAAGCTATGCGTTGAGAGTAATTGATCAATTGCAGTCTTAAGTAAAGTAGTTGTAGTACTTGAAACATAATTGATACCAACAAAATATTCCAATACATGCTCATTCTTCACATAACGAATGACAACCGACATATACTCTTCAAATCACATCTCGATCACTAACATCATATTTTGTATAGGAAATCTCAATTCGAGATCGGCGGGAAGATGTCCAACATCAATATCCTCGACTTCTCCGACATCCCTAGCTTCTCCAACATCAATATTATGTTTATCACATTTGTCTCGAACATTTCTTTCATCGGTATTTTGCTAATCACAAGAAAGCGTATATTTACGTTTAAAGTATTTGTTCATAACTGATATAAACAAAAAATCAACTACATTAGAAGTCCCTAAATCAGTTTCTTCTTTTCATAAGTTATACCAACCAAATTTTAAACATATTAATTAGCCAGTTTCAAAGTTCCTACATCAATTTACATATAAATAAGAAAGCTCAAATCAGAAATTCCTAAATTTCTAAATAAAAAATCCCCAAAATCTCTAAATTTCTAGATCAAAAATCCCTAAATAAAAAAATACTGAATCAGAAAAGACAATTAATGGTGACATTGGAAAGTTAAGTCAGTGACTCACACACCTTCAAGAGGAAGTAGTGGCCGGAGCTAAGGCTGATGGGGGTGTACGCCTAGACGGCGGATGCGTGGGTAGAGGGCGTCGCAGATGCGTGGTTAGACCGTAGATGGTGGAGCTTGGAACGGGAAGACAGAAAAATGGATTGGTGGTCGGGGTCCTGGTCGTGCGGGCTGTGGCGATGTGGGTGTGGGGAGAGTGGGAGAGAGCACGGACGGATGAGAGAAAATGGATTTTCAATTTTCATATTTTTCTTTTTCTATTAAAAAAAAAAAGAATTCAAAATCTAGGGGGTCACGTGACCCTTAGGCCAGCCCCGGTTCGCCCCTGCTTTTTAGCAAAACTTGTTTTCTTACTTACAAGGCCTGTAGTTTGAAGCAACTCTTTAACTAATATTATGGATATCAACAATATTTTACATACTGTTAAAGAAAATAGTATAACTGTGATACTCTAATGAGAAACAAATCATATTATATTAGTTTTTGTTGTTTTTACTTATTTAATTGAATCGTTAATATCTGTCTGTGGTACAAAATTAGCTTTATAGAAATTTCCACAATCCAACCTCCACCATACACACCGCCACATAGTTTCTGGCTGTAAATTGCCATACAAAAGGATTGAGTTTAAATTGCATGGATCCTGTGTATTTCTTGATAAAACTGTCAGAAAAAGATCTTATAAAAAATGATAATGTGACAAATGGAATTGAAATGACTTACTTTTGAATCTTCTATGCTGCCCAAAAGAGGAAATACCTACTTAGTGACAAAAGCAAAAGACTAAAGCTTCATTGCATGTGCGTGTTCAGAGAGAGAGAGAGAGAGAGATTCATTTCTTTTTGCAACTTGGCTAGTTGAATTGATGCCTTGCTGGATATAGAGAAGCATAAAGTTGAGAGATAAACTTTCCTTTATAGTATATTTTTGAAGGAAGAAAATGAGCCTTGTTCTCTACTTCTGGATTTTTTTAAGACTATATTTGGTAGTTACAAAAATCAAGATTTTAATTTTATTCAAAGCCAATAATTTATTTTAATCACATATTTTATGTGATTCACAACTTTTCAATCATATATTTCATCAACTTTTATCAAAATTTACTAAAAATGTGATTTTTTACTACACCAAACAAGGGTTAAATAACAAGGTCGGACTTTTCAACCTTAGACGAGTGTGATTATAGATTCTCGACCTTTAAAAGTGACATATTTTAATTGGTGAATTTGGGTTCTCAGGTGACCGAAACTTTCGGCATTATTATATATGCAAGAATCATATCTTAAACTACTAATGCAAGTTGTTACTTAAGGATGGTTGAACTTTAAGCTTTTAATGAAGTTCAGTACAAAGTACATATGTCTCTAAAAGAATTAAAGATATTGGAAGAAATTCACCTAGATCAACTTCAATGTGATGCCGCCTCAAGAGAGAGTAAAAGTTTTTCTTTTAAAATTTCAACGAATATGATAAGTGTAAGGTCATAATAGCGCTAAACGAGTTTAATGGACTTATGAATATGACACTTTTGTGTGTTTATTTTCGTCGTTATCATCACAAGGAATAACTTGCTTAAACTTATTATGCTACCTAGAATTTTGATGATACTTTGCGGGAATTACACTATGGTTAAATTCAAATTGAAAGATATCTAAACTTTATGTGTAGTTGTTAGTATTTTGAATTTGTGATCAATATAATTTCGAATAAGTGGGGGATTGTAATATTTGTCCAACAATTATATTTTTAGAGAGAATTGGACAAATAATTACCATTGAAAAAAGAAAAATCAGCGTGAGATCAAAATATAGAGAAATCGACCAAGAGACAAAATTAGCCCATGCATATGTATGGGCTCCATGTCATGCATGGCTAGACTAAAACATATTGATTTTTTGTTTGTACCATGCGAATGCATGGTTATCAAAACTTCTCGTTAGGCCAATTCTCAATTTTGATATTTTGGTAGTTTTTCTTGAAAAATCGCAACTTTTCATGAAAGGTTGGCACTAATTCATGGATGATGAATGGAAATACTATAAATAAGTGATAGTTTTCAATTACTAAAGTAGAAATCAACAATCAAAATCACTTTTGAGTGCAGTTATTCCGCATTTTTTACATATTCAAACTTTCTTTTATTCATCAAGTTTTTGGAAGAAATCATAAGTGATCAAGTGTTTGCTTCTTAAAAACTCGTATAATCCTACAAACTATTTGCTGGTAAATTCCTTTAAGCACTACAAAAAATTCTGAAAGAGACAAATATCATTTGAGGACAATAAGCATGTGTTCAAGCCTATTATTCATGTTATTGCATACGTGTTCTCTTCTTCTCTTATTTCTCATATTCTTCAACATTAACATCGTAATGTGGATAGTGTACATCGATTCGTCCTCTTTTATGCACTTGTATCGTTCAAGGACCGGTCCCTTGGCCTTCCTCATTGACTTCATCTAGAAAATTGGTCTATTCATCCTCTTGTGCCTATCAACCAATTAACCCCAAAAGTTAGTTAACTATTCAATGGATTATGAATTCAATCAAAGTAAATCAAGAGTAAAACTTCCCTATCAAGCTCCAATTGATTGGCACCAAATATGAATGGATCGAGGCTCGAATCAAGAGCTGAAAAATTAAACAGCAACACCACACAAATTGGACCAAGATTACCTACTCAAATGGACCACAAAGGAATGTCCGAAACCCGGCCAAAAAACCACGCACATAGGCGATCGAACAGAGGCAAAACGGGATAGCAACATGTATGAACAAAGGTAAAATCCAGTGTCGGAGTAGGAGGCGGTCACAAAGAGGCAGGCAGCCACGAAGTAAGAGTCAAGGAAGAAAAAAGGCACTGACAAGTCTCAATAATAATGCCTAGAAGGAAGTCATGTGTTGTGTCAAAACACACACACACACACACACACACACACACACACATATATATATATAGGTCAAGTAATGGGTCGAGTAGGTAATGGATCAAGACCGTTGAGTGGTTTGGGTCCTTTGTAACTTAGACTACCAAATGTGATTTTTGACCCAATGGCACTTAAGAACATTCAATTATGAGTTTCCAATGAAAATAATTAAATCTAGCATCCGTCCCGATTATTTATCATTGTCTCAAGGTTTATATATATATATATATTATTATTAATAGGTCAAGTAATGGGTCGAGTAGGTAATGGATCAAGACCGTTGAGTGGTTTGGGTCCTTTGTAAGTTAGACTACCAAATGTGATTTTTGACCCAATGGCACTTAAGAACATTCAATTATGAGTTTCCAATGAAAATAATTAAATCTAGCATCCGTCCCGATTATTTATCATTGTCTCAAGGTTTATATATATATATATATTATTATTAATAGGTCAAGTAATGGGTCGAGTAGGTAATGGATCAAGACCGTTGAGTGGTTTGGGTCCTTTGTAAGTTAGACTACCAAATGTGATTTTTGACCCAATGGCACTTTAGAACATTCAATTATGAGTTTCCAATGAAAATAATTAAATCTAGCATCTGTCCCGATTATTTATCATTGTCTCAAGGTTTATTTGGTATCAAAATACCTAACAAAAACACCACCTTGATGCCAAATATACATGCCAAAACAAAAACAAGTTTAGTAGTCGCAAAATGTGATTTTAAATAAAATTGAAACGTCACATACATTTACCAATGTATAGAAGTGTAAGACAACTTCTAAACTTTATTGGGGGAAGCACTTGTGTGCCCATGTCTGCGAGTTTATAGTCAGAATATACTCATGTTTTATCAAATTTTAAGACATTACATCTCTAATAAAATGCAGCCTAACATTTATATGTTTAGGGTGTTTATGAAAAATAGGGTTCTTACACAAATGAATGGAAGATTGACTATTAGAATATACTATCACATTATCACTCAAAGTACCCAATTTATTAAGTAAACTTCTATCACAAAGCTTCTTTAATAGCTTCGGTGGCAGCAATATACTCATATTCATAGTAGATAGAGCAACAATATGTTGGAGTTGAGACTTCCAACTCACGCAAGAGTCGTACAAAGTAAACACATAAAAAGAAGCAAACTTCTAATTATCTCTATCACCGATATAATCAGCACCTGTAAACCCATTAAATTTCATGCTCCCCATAGCAAATTTATAAACTACTCCCTCGTCAAAAGTACTCTTTAAGTACCTAGACAACCATTTTAATGCTTCCCAATGTTTGGGATCAAGATTAGACATGTACCCACTTAACACACTCATAGTGAAAGTCAAATCAGGTCTAGTATATACCATGAGGTACATAACAGAACCAATAACATTAAAATAATGCACTTTGCTCATAAAATCCATTTCTTCTTCTTTTGTAGGGGATTCGTCTTTAGACAATATAAAATGGTTTCTAAGAGGCACAAAAGCAGGTTTGCAATCAAGTATGTCAAATTTCTTTAAAATGTTAAGCACGTAATGAGTTTAATGCACAAATAAGCAAGAATTAGACATATCCCTATTAATATCCACACCAAGAATTTTTTTAGCATGTCTTAGGTCTTTCATGTCAAATTTTTTACTCGGCTCAATTTTAATCTTGTTTACCACAATCATATTAGGTTCAATTAACATTGTACAATGCAAATGACATTCTACGATGTATATCAAGTACACAATGATCGAAAGATGGCATGTCACACACTTGATCCTTACCAAACATACCCTTATCGTTATGGAATTAAGTCCCTTAACACTAATGTGAGCTAACATATTGTGCCACTTCTGTGTGTGATCAATGTCAGTGATAGTGAAATTTAAAGGCTCTATGTGCTCCATTAAATATTTTTAAAACTCCATCACCAAGTGCACCAATGAAACCCATGCACTTCAACTCCCCTACACAAATTCGATTCTTACTCATATATGGAATGTGCCTAACTTCTTTTAATGTGTGAATAAAATTACTATCAAATCTGAGAGTCGTACTATCCACACAAGGGATCTTATATGCGCCTCCATCCCACGAAACTACATGTCCATTATCAGACTCATGGAAATCATCAAACCATTATATATTTGATGTAAAATGACAATAAGCACCGAAGTAAAAAAAAAAATTCACATGTTTAGTATTTGAAAACATGTTAACCTCTTCAGGTTTATCTGTTGGGACAAAAAGAGTTTGCCACCATTCCGATCTCTTGTTTCTCTTTATGACACTCATTTATGAAATGTTTTAGTTTTCCACAACCATAACTTTTCCCCCAATTTGTCTTCCTCTGTGACTTAGATCTACTTCTCCCATTTTTCTTGCCCCACTATTTTGCCTCTCTTCATCCCTAGAATGAGATATATCATCCATTTGGTTAATTTTTCCTATTTTTAATTCGTTTCTCTGAACTTTCATCCCCATTTCCTTACTCGTTAAGGAATCGATGACTAGATTGGATTTAAGGGTCTTTCTCACGTATTTGATTGCATTTTTGACTTCCTTATAGTTATCAAAAATAACATTCAAGAGAATAATAGTTCTATGTTCATCAGAAACTTTTTCACGACAATTTGTAATATCCGAATCAATTTATTGAAAACGTCAGGATTATCATTTAAATCTTTTGAGAGATCAACTTTGAAACCAAAAATATCTTTCAAGTAAGAAAATTTTGTTGGACATAGATTGAGTCAAAATACTGAATTATGCAACAATCAATAAAGTCACAAATGATATTATCACAATTTAGGCAAATAGCCCTAAATTACTAGCATTAGGTAAAGTCGCAGGTCACCCTACACGATGACGTGCTATTGTAGAAATTTAAAGAGTTCAATCCAATTTAACACAGTGAACCTATTTGTGTTTCGTAGCTATGAGAGATGCGAAATTAATTAAGGATTCAAATCTTTGTTGCAAAATCAGCGGACCCATGCTTCAGATGCAACACAAACACACATTCAGTTTACCACAGAACACAGATATTAAAAAATAAAATAAAATCAGCCACTATAGGAGCCTAGGACGAGGCTCTGATACCGGTTTGTAGTGATAAGAAATGCCTATCAATCAATTAATCATTCAAAGTTAGTTAACTATTCAACAGATAATAAAATTAATCTAAGTAAATCAAGAGTAAAACTTCCCTATTAAGGTCCAATAGGTTGACACCAAAACTAGATGGATTGAGGTTCGGACCAGGAGTCGAAAATCACACATCAAAACTACACAAATTGGACCAAGATTACCAAGTCAAAGGACCACAAAGGAATGCCCAAAATTCGGACAGAAAGACCATGCATAGAGGCGATTGAACGAGGGCGAAATGGGATAGCAACAGGGGGCAAAACACGTACGGACAAAGATACAATCCAGAGCCCAAGTACCGGAGAAGAGCTGGCGGTAAGAAACAGAAGAGGCAATCACAAAGAGGTAGCCACGAAGTAATTTGGGCTACCAAATGGGATTTTTCGACCCAAAAGCAGTTAAGTGTGTTCAATTATAAGTTTTCTAATGAAACTAATTGAATCTCTTATCCGTCCCGATTATTCATCATCTCCTCAAGGTTTATTTGGTATCAAAATACCCAACACACCCACCTATGGTCTTCATATTATTATGTTGATTTCAGAAGCCTGGCATCGCCGTTCACTGATGGTTTTTCTACATAGGACAATTATTTTGGAATAATGTTATTCATAGTAAAGACTATAGATAGTCATCCTATGTGACATACACATGATATTTTGTTATTTAATGTATGAATCAATAAAAAAATGCCACATTAATGAATCAAATAACAAACTACCATATGTATGTTATATAGAATGACTAATGATAGTTTTTACTATGAACAGCATCACTTGTTATTTTGACGGTGCTTTCCTTCGCCAAATCGAGATTGGTTATCTCGTCGGCATCATACCAAGAACGGAAGCACGATAATAATGACGTGGACGTGCCTTTGCCTTTGAGGGTGGCGAACGTGCAGTCCCATCATGCGCCCTCCGTCGAAATTTCACGTGGCAGACGTGAGCCTTCGCCAGATCCATGGTGCAAAAACATTCCACTCGAATAATTACAAATTAAAAATCTCACTCAACTAATGTACGTAAGCCTTTTTAATAATCGAACTTTTATTTACCATGGTACAACACTGCAGGAATTATTCTTATTACTATAACATTAGACCACAATTATTTTAGTTATATAATTGTCAGTTAGATCTTTAAAAGATTTTGTCAAGTTATTAAATGCATGTTAGACCTAATGCAAAAGAAAATATAAGCAGCTCATACTAAATTAATCCATTAAAAATATGTTTAGCACAATAAACAAGACATCATTTAGCATTATAGTTTTCAGAAGTTTTTCAATGGAAATGAAAATATTATCTGGCGATAACCTTCATCGACTATAAAATTACCTTCTAACTAAGGGAAATTTTCGCCAACAATGTATTTCACCAACAATAATATAGGCATAAATGATCAAAAATTCCATCGACGTTGCTATGTTTTTGAGACAACATAATAATTAATAAACATACACTGAATGATTGTTATGATATTAATCAATATTATCTCATTCCAAGAAGCATTGACCCTGTAGAAAAGATGCACAGGCGTATATACAACTCTGCATGGCTCCAAGTTGGCAACTTGCTCATACAGAAAGCAAAAAATGACATGGTTGAAGGTGAAAGAAGCCTTAAATATTATATTTTTTATTGACTCATTATATAAAATTGTACAGTGGAACTGTGGACAAAGAACAGAAAGCTGCCAAAATAAAAAAGCAAATATGAAAGCGTGCTCGAATCCTCAAGATTACCAATTCTTGTCTGCACAGACACCCCATTAAATCCACTCATATCCATTTCTTCTACATATTATAATTCATTTTTCTTGTGCTCAATGCCGAATATGGGTGACTGAGTGGTTGAGATGAATTTTGGTAGCTTAAAATTAAATTCTTGTTGCTTTTACAAGTCAAAATGATGAAGTCATACATAACCTAACAATTTAAGGGGTTATAATGAAATATATGACTATAAGAGTTGCTTTTTTTAATTGCAACAGTCATATTTCTCATTATAATGAGTAAAAAAGAGGATCAATCACATGATAAACAAGATTGTCAATGTCTCAAAATATCTCAAAATGACATTATGTTAAGATAATTACTGATCACTTCTAAATTATATTTATGAATTAAACTACTTGTGCACTCTTTGTGTATATAATAAGTTTGACATTTCAAGATATGTCAAAACATGCATCATTGATTGTTCAAAGTATTGTTAAAATCAATGTATGAAAAACTGTCACATCACAATAATGTAAAATTTAATGTCCATGTAGTAAAACTGTTTATTTATATATATATGTAAAGAGGGCAGAGTTGGTTCTGTTGGGATACATGCCCATTAATGATTTATAAACATATGATAACATTTTATAATATTTGGGAAAAAAAAAAATACAATATCTTTTGCATTTATGATTAGATTCTTTACAAATATTAAAAATCCATTGATTATTTATATGTAACTTCAAATATTGTACATAAGTTCTATGTATATGAGGTGAAATAAACTAAATTTTTCTTTGATTTAAAATTAAAGTATGGATTTTTTTTTATTATGATCTTCAGTGAAGTTCATTAAATTCTAAATGAAACAATCTTATCTAGATTGTTAATAATGTGATTATTGGAATGAAAGCACTTGATATATAATTTGATTATATATGACATGAACAAGATTAATTATGAATTTCTAATAAAATTCGTTTTCACATAGATTATTCAATTTTGATCAATGATGATCATATATGGATCAATCTTAATTCTGACTAATTAATAGACTCATTTATTAAGTTGTGTTTTTTTTTTACGTGTCAGGTAATGACACAAGTTAATAATATCAAGTTCTTGGTAGTTGGAAATTAATAAGTGCGTTTTTACATACTTATTTTATTGTCAAAAGATGAAAAATTGTGGGCTAATATGTTGGAATATGGCTTAATTCTATGCAAATTATGTTTTGCAGGATAACATGATGAATGTAGTAAAGGGACCAAAATGAAAGAAAATAAAAGTTTAGGGACAAAATCACAAATATCCAAGAGTTGGTTTGGAAGGCTAAATGAGGATTTGAAAGAGGTTGAATCTAATTGGTTGAATACAATAGACTTTAGATGAAGAATTGAAGAAAAAAAATGGTAAAATTCAAAGCTTGAAGACCAAATGAAATACTCAATAGTTCATTCGGACCATAAGCAGATACTTTGAACATTGTTAGGAGACAACTGGATGTAATTAGAACTAAAAAAAGGAATGGAATATGATCAAAATATTATCAAAATCAATTTCCAATTCGCACAAGATATATTCCAGATTTTTAGTTGAAAATTGAGACCCATTTTTGGCATAGTAAACATCCGAATTGGAAGAAATCTATTCATATCAAAGTTGTATCCCCTTGAGTTATATTTTCAACTCACTTTGAATTGCCTAAATCAAATATCAGAAGAGAAAGTTATGACTAAAATACTGACTGCTGTGCAGAGACAAAAAATTGGCGCACGAAGACAACTTTTCTTATTCAATTAGAACTCTTTTAGAAACCAATTTGGATGTGATTTTGGTCCAATTCTCGACTCCTAAATATACTTAATAACATAATATGTATTGGGAATGCCTCCATACACTTTTCTCTCATCTTTTGTCTCAAGAACTCCATGAAGGACTAAACAATTTGGTGAATGGAGGAACTCATTGGACTTGGTGATTTCACGTCTTTTATTTATATAATTTGTTATTTTTCTTATTAAAAAATTCTAGGTTTAGTTTTTTCTTCATAAATTTATTTTGAAATTTGTTTAACTCATATTATATTTTTCATAGACATTAGTCATGCATTTTTCTATCGAACAATCAAAATACTTATTAAATTTCAATTTCATTTATTTTATTGGTAAGATTATTTACTTGATGTATATGATCGATTTTTAATTTGATATCAATAAATAATTGTGGGAAATTGTTAGAGAAAATCTAAATTCTAGGGTTACATTTGAGTTAAATTTGTTTTAACGATAAATCTTTCGATTAGAGTGCCAGGATGAAACCCTTTAAGTGAGTGACAAAAAATGAATATTTTATGTTGAATGATCCAATCCAATTGAGGGAATTCCGACGCTTCATTGTTTTAACTCATTGATTTTAATTTCATTACTTGATTCATTGATATTTAAATTTTATTTCGAAAAACAAATTATTTTCAAACAATTCACGAAAAACCCTAATTTGTTGAACCCTTGAGCATTTTTCCATTTTCCTGCGGAATTGACTCCCCAAAGCTTGCTACAATTGCCACATTATTCTCTGGACGTAATCAAATTTCGGCACCGATACCGTGGAGACGATACCAAATACTAAGGGATCAACTGAAAAGGGTGACATCATTCATTTGATGTTGTTTTTAGTTAATTTAATTTTCTTACTTCTTATTTTTATTTTATTCTCATACAGTTTTTTATATGTAGGGATCAAGACGAGCAAGGAAGCTTTATAGAAGGACTTTTTCCTGTAATTATTTCTTCGGACTTGAATGCATGGCCATGTAAGCAACTCTTGAACATTCTGAACGAGCATCGGGCTAGACTGTAGCTGACATTAAAGGTATTAGCCTTTTAATTTTCTCACATAGGATTCATCTAGAAGAAGTAACTAATCTTAGGAGAGACCCACAACATAGGCTAAACCCTACAATGAAAGATGTAGTGAAAAATGAGGTGTTTAAATTGTTAGATGCAGATATCATTTACGATGTCGCGGATAGTAAATTAGTTAGTCCTATACAAGTAGTTCCTAAAAAATCACGAGTCATGGTAGTGAAAAATGAATTAGGTGAAATGGTTCCCACAAAAATAGCGACTAAATGGCGCATGTACATAGATTATTGGAAACTAAATGATACCACCCAGAAGGATCATTTTCCTCTCCCATTTTCAAACTAAATCTTGGAGCATGTAGCTGGCAATCCTTTTTACTATTTTCTCGATGGCTACTCTAGTTACTATCAAATTGAAATTGCATTAGAGGACCAGAATAAGACCACAATCACTTTCCCTTTTGACGCTTATGCCTTTCGTAGAATGCCATTTGGACTTTGTAATACTCCTACCACATTCCAAAGATGCATGACCAGTATATTTAGTGACATGGTAGATAAATTGCATGGAAGCATTCATGGATGACTTGACTGTGTTTGGAACTTCTTTTGATGCATATCTGTTAAATTTGAAGAAAGTTTTGACACAATGTGAGGAAAATTGGCTTAGTTTTAAATTGAGAAAAGTATCATTTCATGGTACCTAAGAAGGCACGCGGGTTTCTATAGAAGGTTTAGGCTATCAATGTTTCTATAGAAGGTTTATACAAAACTTTTCATCTATCTCTAGACCATTGTGTAACCTTTTAAATAAAGATTCCGCTTTTGAGTGGACTCCCGAATGTCAAGATGCATTTAAAACACTGATTGACAAACTCAGTTCAACACCCATCATGCAACCACCTGATTGGACACTATCATTTGAAATCATATGCAATGCTAGTGACTATGTAATAGGTACGGTTCTTGGGCAACACAGAAAAGGTAAGACTTTTGTGATTTACTATACTAGTAGAACCTTTAATAGTGCTCAAATGAACTATTCCACTACCATAAAATAGTTACTAGCTGTAGTTTTTGCTCTTGATAAGTTTAGATCTTATTTGATTGGTTTTTCCATTACAATCATCATAGATCCTGCAACCTTTAAATACCTTCTTACAAAGAAGGATGCTC
Organism: Fraxinus xanthoxyloides; assembly: GCA_903798325.1. NCBI lineage: Eukaryota > Viridiplantae > Streptophyta > Magnoliopsida > Lamiales > Oleaceae > Fraxinus > Fraxinus xanthoxyloides. Next base: position 21,479 of record CAIGRL010309036.1, read on the forward strand.
ATGCTCGATTAATACGGTAGATCTTACTTTTGCAGGAATTTGACATCACTATTAAAGATAAGAAGGGAGTGGAGAATGTGGTGGCTGACCACCTATCAAGGATAACTTTCGAGGATAACACAATCACGTTGCCAATCAGAGATGAATTTTCAGTGAGAATTTATTTTCTGTTTCTTCTCTACCATGGTCTGATCACATTATGAACTATATGGATATAGGTGAGATTTCAGTGAGAATTTATTTTCTGTTTCTTCTCTACCATGGTCTGATCACATTGTGAACTATATGGATATAGGTGAGATTCCAACATAGTAGAGCACATAGGACAAGAGAAAGTTCCTAGTCGAGTTATGTAATTTTTATTGGGATGATCCATGTCTATTTAAGTACTGTCTCAACCAAATTTTAAGATTTTGTGTCCCTGATGAGGAGTTACCTAGTGTGCTAAGTTTTTGTCATTCCCAAGCATGCAGAGGCCACTTTTATATAAAAAACTGCTTCAAAAATTTTACAATGTGGTTTCTACTGGCCTACTTTATGTAAGGACACTAATAATTACTGTAGATCTTGTGACAAATGCCAAAAATTAGGTTCTTTGTCCCGACATAACATGATGCCCCTAAATCTCATTTTAGTAAATGAAATATTTGACTATTGGGGAATTGATTTAATGGGACCGTTTTTACAATCTTTTGGTTATTTATATATTATTGTGCATTTGATTACATGTCTAAATGGGGAGAAGCATGAGCTTGTAGGGCTAACGACAATAAAACAGTTGTTAAATTTTTGAAAGAAAATGTTTTGTTTCGGTTTGGCACACCACGTATTATTAGTGATAGAGGCACACACACTTTTGCAACCATTCATTCGAAGCACTCATAAAAAAGTATGGGGTCATTCATAAAATTTATACTGATTATCACCCCCAGACTAGTGGATAGGTAGAATTGGCTAATAGGGAAATTAAACAAATCTTAGAGGAAACGGCGAACCCTAATCGTAAAGATTAGTCCTTATGACATAACGATGCACTTTGGGCTTACCGTACGACTTCTACGACTTTACTAGGCATGTCATCATATTGCTTTATTTTTGGAAAGCCTTACCATTTACCTTATAGCTTGAACAACGAGCCTACTGAGCTATTAAACATTATAATTTTGATCTAGAAGAGGATGGTAAGTTTAGAAAATTTCAATTGAATGAGTTGGAAGAATTGAAGAATGACGCTTCTGAGAGTTCTAGAATCTACGAGGCGAAAATGAAAGCTTTTCATGATAAAAACATTCTTAGAAAGACATTTGAACAAAACCGAAAATTGCACTTGTATGATTCTAGACTTCACAAGTACCCAAGAAAACTTTGATCTAGGTGGACTGAACCTTTTGTGGGGAAACAAGTTTTCGATAATGGAGCCATTGAAATTGAGAATCCTAATGATGATAGGATATTTAAAGTGAATGGGTAGCGTCTTAAGATCGTTTATGGCCTTCCTGTAGTGAAAGAGATTTCTCTTGCTGACCCCATTTACCAACCTTGACATTCCTTAGGTACACTTTGCACTTTTTTTTAATATCATTTCTTTTAGGTTTCTTTTCATTTCTTGCTTCATTTTTTTGTTTTCAGTTTAGTACTTTTCAGGTGAACCATCGTTCCGACCCTATGTTAATTTACTCCAGTATTAAGGTAATACTCTTCCTTTTCCCTTTGGTAGGCATGTTTAGACATTGAAGATAATGTCCGATTTGGTTGGGAGAGAGTTCATTGATGAGTTCGTTATGAATGGACATTCATCATTTTACTGCAAATTTTGTGTGATTACGTGTACTATATAAAAAAAATTTGCAATTTTTATTCTCAGTTTTTTTTTATTTGTTTTCTAGCATTAGATTATAGTTTTAGTATTGTGTGCTTGTGTGGGTTTGATAACTATGCCAGCTATGATGTAACTTTTGGAATACGTATCAATTGTGAATAATGAAAAAAATGTAGTAACATATTAGTCAAAAACCTATTTATATGAAACTTGACATTTTATATGCACGTTACTCATGTTTGGCATATTGAATTAGTGATGTGGTTCAATATTCAGAAAATAGTTGAACATAGTAAAATCGGGTGCCCTATGATCGTCTAACTTGGGAGTCATCGACCTAAAGTTTTTTACATGGGTTAAAAAAATGGAGAAAACATAAGTTGAAAAATGGAGAAAACACGAAAAATGAAAAAAAAATGCACAAGCACAATGATTGAGCTCTAGACATTCGGTTGATGAAACTACACACTTGATGAAAAGTAAATGACTCAATTTAGTCTTATGGGTTGAAGCAATCAAAACTATAGGAGAATCTCGACTTGTTGAAATAAGAGGTTATAATAGTGAGATCTATCCAAGCTAAGAGAGGGCAAGGAATAGAATTGAAAAGTTCAACTTAGAATGTACCCCGAGAAAACTAAGTGAAAAGCATAAGTTTGTGGAGGTGTGTATCTCTTGAGCGAAGTAAGAATATATTTGACTACTATTGGTTATGTGTTGAGCCAATTAGAATCTGAATATGTTGACATGAGTTCTCATACATACATGTCGAGGTAAGCACGTAACAGGTGGAGATTGATTAATTTTTTACACTGTTATTAGTGTTCATTTGTTTGATTAATGAATTCCAATCCTGAAACACGACAGGTTGTGAAACCATGTTTTGTGTAGAAACAATACTTCAAGTTTGGGAGAGTTTGATAAGTGCATTTTTTAAACACTTATTTTACTATCTAAACATGAGAAATTGTTGGTAATATTTGGGAATAAGACTTAATTCTATGCAATTTATGTTTTGCATGATAACATGATGAATGTAGCAAAATTGGGAAGAAATAAGGAAAAAGGGACCAAAATGAAATAAAATGAAAGTCTTAGAATGTTGTTGTATTGAATTTCATTGCCAAATGAAGTTAAGAACACCATCACCCAAATTTGCACACGACCATGACATGAGAAGGTGAAAGTCATTTATGCGTCACAATTAACTCACTTCTTTTCAATTCTTATTCTGTTTGCAGAATTCGCCCTAAGTGCACATCCAAAAGAAAGGAAAAAGTGGCTTCCACTTTGGACATTGTATGAACAAGAGGACCTGAAGAAGGCATACATATATTTTTGGATCAAGAGGCCACCACGCTATACTCAGATTATATTAGCCACTGGGCACTCTCCCAGAATGGCCAGTCAGACTAGAAGATTTTCTTGGATTCGAATCGTAACTTTGGTACAAAACTATTTTAGGGATAAGGTGGTTGAAAGACCTCACCCAATATGTGAGGGTCTGGTTCGCTAATTTTATGCGAACTTCAACAGTGAGATAGACACTTCGGGATCCTATTGTTTACATCAGACGTGGGTAATGGAAAAATGGATCATATTTACAGCTGAGGTAATACATGATCACCACAAATTATCATGGGATACATAGTTCCTGTTCCTGGACACTTTTCGTGGAGCAAAGTCGGGGAAGTATTGCTTGGGCATGAGAATGGATGGCTGTTACAGACTCCAATATGGCATTAGATCGATCTTACACCGTCTATAGCCATTCTATGGCTATTTACTTACAATAGCATCAAGCCAACTTTACATAGGATGACATTCAAAGATCAGGCGGCCGATTTCATCTATCACTTGGTTAGAGGCAGAAGATTGACTTGGAAACCTTTATTTATAAACAGATTCGTTCATAGGGTATCTAGGGAGATTGACATCGTTCACTGATCTTTTCAAGTTTGATTAGTGGGATATGCAAGAGTGAGGGCGTTACTATCCCATCTGAGGAGCTTCCTGAGAGACCCTGCCCTTTCATAAAACGATCTACCTTGGAGGCTCAGGATCGAGCTAAGGATAAACATAGAGAGAAGCAAGAGAGGGAGTGATTGAGACAAAAACAGGTTGTACATGGGCAAAGGACTGAGGATGCTAAAATGTCTGAGGCACCACTACCATCGGCACCACGGACATTGATACTCAATGTTGAGACAAATGTTCGCCACTATGACCAGTTCTAGCCGGGATATCGGAAGTCTTCAGTAGGCTATGGGCATGGATATCCAGACTGTGAAGAATGATATGTTGCGCACTATAAACTTACTTCCACTATCAGAGAGCCATTGGCTACAAGATAGGAGGTTGAGGTTTTGAATGGACGGTTGAATAACTATGTAGGCAGAGTTGATGAGATTCAGTTGAGGGCTAACGAGACGATGGACCTTTTGGGTAATATCGAGAATGAAGTGCGGTAGTATTCTCTACACTTCGGAGCATAGAGGCCAAGCTCACACAGAAGTTTGAGTTAATGTGGTAGATACTTGCACGACTTCCTCCACCACCAGCTGATGGCGCATTTGGCTCCAATTTCCATCCACCACCTCCGTAATTGATCAGAGAGTACTTGAAACCCCATTTTCGTTACCTTATTGTACAATTGTCCTGTTCTTTTCATGCTTTTCAGTTTTGCTATTTGTGATTATCTAAGCATTGAGGACAATGTTCCAAATAAGTTTGGAGGTGGGCGTTCATGCGTTCATCATTTTGTTTGCAAATTGCTTTTTTGTATGACTGTGTGCATTTAAAAAATATTTTGTAGTTTTTATTTATTTATTTTGTAGTTTTTTTATATGTTTTTTAGAATTAGATTACAGCTTAATTTTGTGTGCTCATGTGGGTTTGATAACTATGCCAGTTATGATGTGATTATTGGAAAAGTATCAGCTGTGAATAATGAAAATAGTGTAGTATTAGATTAGTGAAAACCTGTTTATATGAAACTTGGCATTTTCTATACACGTTACTCATGTTTGGCATATTGAGTTCAATAGTTAGAAAATAGTTGAACATGGGGTAGTTTGGAGATGATTGAACTATCATAGGAAACATTGAGATGAGTAGGGATTTCATGCATGAAAATTATCTTGTTGGATTGTCTAAAAATAATGAGACGAAGAAGAGTTGAATGTTTTAAGTTAAGGGTTAGTTTTAGATATTGAATGTCTAAAAAAATGGCCATTGCACTAATTTTTGACTGAATTAAAAACATTTTTTTGAGTCTGTATAACTTGAGTGATTGAGCTTGTAAGGGTGGCTTAAAACCTGTACCTTATGGTCATCTGACTTGATTCAATTTTTGTACTGTTGAAATTGTTCATTTGTTTGAGTACTAGATTTAATCCCGAGACACGATGATTGTCAAACCATGATTTATGTAAAGTTAAGATATAGTTTTGTTTGAGAACAAACAATAGTTTAAGTTTGGAGGAGTTTGATAAGTGCGTTTTTACTCACATATTTTACTGTCAAAACATGGAAAATTGTTTAATAATATGTTGGAATATGACTTAATCTTATGTAATTTACCTTTTGTAGGAAAAAGTGATGAATGTAGCGGAAATAAGGAAAACAAGTGGAAAATGACCAAAATGAAAGAAAAGTAAAGTTCAAGGACCAAGATTCAAATATTCAAACGAGGACGTGGAAGGTAAAATGAAGGTATGAAGATTTGGAGACCAAATTGAGCCAAGGAATTAAGCATTGGAAGAACAGGAAGTGGAAAAAGAAGTCACAAACCGCAAAACAGAGTTTGATGACCAAAACGCAAAAATTCATAACTTGGTTAAGCCATACGGTTAAGTTGTTTCTTGAATACTTTTAGAATTTAGAATTTCTTCTCATAAATTTATAGTGAAATTAGTTTACCTCTTGTTAGATTTTTCATTGATTCAGTCATGTTTTTTCCATTATTTTATTGAAATATTTGTTGAGTTTCAATTTCATAAACATGTGTTGAGATTGATTTAACTTTTACTAAATTCTTCATAGATTTAGTCATGCTCTTTCTATAGAATGATTGAACTAACTGCTGAACTTTAATCTCAATTATTTTATTGGTATGATTCAATTACTGCTTTAAGCACGAAGTATATGGTCGATCTTTAAATCTGATTTCAATAAAATTGTGCGAATGCATTATAGGAAGTCTAGATTTTAGAACTAGTGTTGAATTAAATTAATTTGTAGCGTCATATCCTCAGATTAGGGTGGTGGGATGAAAACCTCTAATTGATTTATAAAAATGAATAATTGATATGAATGATCTGATCCAAGTAAGGGAATTCTGATGCCTCATTGCCTGAATTCATTGATTTTAATTTTACCATTTTAAGACATCGATGTTAATTTTATTTAAATACCAAATCTGACTACACATTTGAGATAACAGTTCATTCTTTTTTATCATTTGAGCAATTTTCCATCTCCCTGTGAGTCGTGATTCGCTCCTATCATGAGTCCTTGGAGCATTTAAAGGGTCAAGGTAAACTAAACAAAAGGCATGAAAGGCGGATGGAGTTTATCGAGACATTTTCTTATGTTATTTAGTACAAACAAGGTAACGAAAAATATGGTAGAGAATGCATTGTCAAGGAGGTATATACTTCTTACTTCTTTAGGTGCTAAATTACTAGGATTTGAATATGTTTGGGATATGTATACTAATGACCCGGACTTTTCTAATATACATGAATCATGTGACAAAGGTGTTATAGATAGACTCCTTAGGCATGATGGATATTTGTTTCAATAGAATAAGTTATGTATACCTAGGTGTTCAAAGAGAGAATTGTTCGTACGTAAACCACATAGTGGAGATTTAATGGGTCACTTTGGGATTAAAAAGACTTCGAATATGTTAAATGAACAATTCTATTGGCCTAAATGAAGATTGATGCTGATCGAGATTTTAGTAGATGCAGTACTTGTAAAAATGCTAAGTCTAAGATTTTACCTCATGGTTTGTATACACCATTACCTGTTCCTAGTAAGTCTTGGATTGATGTGTCTATGGACTTTGTGTTGGGTTTAACTTTGAATTTTTTGGGAGAGGAGGAGAGTAAAGTATTATTATTGTGAAGATCCTCACTTTTGGTGTAGGAATTCCGTGGTGCAAGTAAGGGGATAAATCATTTACATCTAATATTCAGTAGACTCCAAGAGTTGGTCTTTGAAAATTTCCTCAGGCCAAGAAGAGCATTGTCCTCTTCTTGGATGGTAAAAAAGTTACCAGTAGCTCCAATTTTTTCCAAGTAATTTGCTGCCATGTTTTCTTCCCTGTAGATATGTGCTATCTTGGCACAGGTGGCTTCAATCAAGGCGTAAATATCCTTCCATAAGTCCTACGAATACCATAAAGTACATCGTCTATCCTTTGCCCATTTTACCATCAGCATAGAATCTGATTCCACCACCAAACCCACCCATCCCCATTCCTTACACATAGCTAATCATTCCCTAAGAGCACAGGACTCGGTAATAGTGTTGGTTGTCATGCCATAGTAGGGAGCAAAACCAGAAATCAATCTACCTCTACTATCTCTAATCAGCCCGTCTTCTTCTGAAGCACCTGGGTTCTCATTTGAGCTCCCATCAACATTTAATTTCAATTTACCACTTCATGGTCTCTTCCAACTCACCAGCTGAGGTACTAACACATAAATCAGAGCTATTGGGACCTTTAATCTTTCCCGAATCTCCTTGTCAGACACTTTAATTTTACGGAACATCTTGAAGGAACATACAATTGTGATCAACATCGCCTTAAACTGTCTAGTAACATACCTCAGAGAGATTTTAGCCTCATCTACTCAAGCTGCACATCTTGCTCTCCATAACTGCCAAGTAATAAGTGAAGGGATGATTCTACTTAGCACCTCCACATGTGTATCTTGTGATGCTTTTGTCCACCATGATACCATTTTTCCTTGCCAACAACTAGTCACCAAGAACAAAATAATACAAGCCCCTACAAAGTATCTCCACAACTCTTTAGCCAAGTCGTCCGTGCTTAAGACATGGTCTGCCATTTCATATGATGGTTCCATACAACAATTACATCTAGATGCCAACTTGATACCCACTGCTTGGATATTACTATCAACAGGTTAGATCGCAAAGCTCACTAACGAAAGGAATTTTTTTGGGCACTAGTGAAGACCAAAGCCATTTTTTCCCTTCACATTTATCACCTCTTGCTCGAAGGAGTTCCCAAGCCAATTTAGAAGAGAATCGACCATCATTGGTTGGTTTCCAGATTAGAACATCTTTCCCAGGTCCTTCTCCTACATGCTTTTCCTTTACACCAAGTCAACTACCTTCAAAAGGTAAATCTACAATTCCACATTCCTGAAAACATTTGTTAAATTCCTTCTTTGGACGTCTGTCAGAAAAATCCCTCCTACTTTTTCCTTATTCGCTCAAATAACATGAAAATCACCATCGATAAGCCATGGTTCCGTATTAGCTGGCATATTCCGTATCTGCTCCCAAAGTTCTCGGCGCTTCCAAATTTAGCTAGCATAAACAAATGTAACAAACATTCTTTTTCCTTCCTTAAGAACGATGCCCTGATGGGATGCCACTAGAAAAATCAAATTGCAATTCATTCCTCCAAAATAACTAGACTTTCCACCTTCCATGACATTAGAACAAAAATTATCCATTAGTAATTTACGCTTCCAATTTTGGATTTGGTCTACTCATACAAATAGTTCCATAAGAGCTACAACCTCTGGTTTATATTCTTTATTAATCTACAAAAGACGATTTTTCGATGACACCACTCATCTAATATTCCAAATTAGAACATTCATAGTTAATAAGGTTTTTGGGACCTGATAATCTCAGGGAAGATTACCTTATTTGATTTTGATTTAGATCTTAGGCCTGGTAATCGCACCCAAATTGAAACCCTTGAAGAATCCTCCTCGTCGTTAGAATCTGAAGTCCAGCGAAATATGTTATAGGGAACGCCTTCTATTTCCTTGCCCTCACTAGTCAGAGCCGTTATAAAATCTTCCTCGCTGGTTAGTTGAAAAAGCACATTTGTTGCTTTCATCAGTTTTCCCACAACGAGCATGGATTTCAATCTCCAATGATTTTTAATGAAACCTCGAAGAATACCCAGTGAAGGTCACCCGTGTAAGCATTTCAGCACAACTGAAAATCTGAACGGTTCAATAGTTTTCTCAATCTTCTCCTCTAGGAAGATGAAGCAAACCTCTCTTTGTACTAATCTCGAATCTTTCATTGGTATCTTCACTTTCGGCAATGGGTGAGGCTGATCCTCAACTATATCATCAAAGGATAGCTTTCTGCCGTCCACGGTGGAATAGGGCCGCCACTTCCTTGTGGCGGTGCCCTAGGGCTGAGCAACATGTATTTCACGGGTAAGGCTTTTGAGAAAGATAGAAGAAAATCCGAAACAATTGTTGGGTTCACCTAAGACTTAAAAAGGAAGAGATTCCATATTTGTGGTGTTAGATAGATTTTAGTAAGATGGCTCATTTCATTCCATGTCATTAAACTGATGATTCTACTAATATTGCGAATTTATTCTTTAAAGAAGAAGTGCACTTACATGGGTACCTAGGAGTGTTGTATCGAATAAGGATGTTAAGTTACTTAGTTATTTTTGGAAAGTTTTGTGGGGTAAGTTAGGAACTAAGGTATTATTTTCTACAACTACCCACAAAAGGATGGGCAAACTAAGGTTGTTAATATGAATATGATACAACTATTGCGAACTATAGGTAATAAAAACTTGAAGAGTCGGGAGGATTGCTTGCCATTCAAAGAATTTTCATAAAATAGGGCCACACATTCTACTACTTCTTATACTCCATTTGAAATTTTTTATGGTTTTAATCTACTAGCACCTTAGGATTTAATTCATTTACCAGTTGACAATGAGAGGCAGTTTATATAGAAAAAAGAAGGCTGAGTTAGTAAGATCCCTCCCTGAGATGGCACGGTGCCATATTGAGAAGAAAAAATGAGTATTATGCCTCTCAAGCAAATAAGGGATGAAAGCACATTATATTTGAACCAGGAGATTGAGTTCAGATGCATATGAGCTCAAATGAAGTCAAAATTGCAATCGAAATGTGATGGACCATTCCAAGTGCTTAAAAGGATCAATGACAATGCCTATAAGTTAGACCTTCTAGGTGAGTATAACATTTTTGTTACTTTCAATGTTTTTGATCTTTCCTTGTTTGATGTAGGTGGAGATTCGAGGATGAATAATTTTGAAACGATAGGGAATGATGAGAATCATGGTACGAGAACTAGTGAGGATAAGTATCCGTTGATTGTGAAGGAAGGACCAATGACAAAGTTACTAGCAAAGAAGGTCAAGGAAGTTATGGTATTGTCTGTTCAAGCTACAGTGGACAAAACATCAATCATAACAAGTAAATAAACAAGTTTTATGTTGGGTTTGGAAGAAGAATCAAAATGGAGCAACTTGGTCCAAGTAATAGGCGAAAGAGCTGAAGCGCAAAGCTATGTAACCACATAGCATACATATGCATGTGGCCGTATGCATCCATATCGAACCAAACTGAGGGCGGTCGAAGTAGCCTATGCGACCACATGCAATATCACTATGCGGCCACATTTTTGGACGAGCTTTTTCCTCCAAATTTTGTATAGACTTCTATTTCAATTAAAACTCTTTTATGATATCTTTTAGGTGTAATTCTATTTTTAGCTGGGTTTTATGGATTCCATATAAATAGAAATCATTTCATACATTGTAAAACACACAATTTGAGGGATATTCTTGAAATGCATATATCTTTCTTCTCATTCTTCATCAAATTAATTCTGAACTTATCAAGAATAAAATTCTAGTGAAGTTTAACAATTAAAGTAAGGTTCATAAATTTTGTGATCATGGAGTCAAGATATTTTTCCAATTGTCTTGATTCTTTGGTTCAATAATTTATTGGGTTGAGCTTTCTTTTTAAACATTGATTCTTGGCTTTCTTAGGCTTGATCTAATTTGTCGTGGGTTGCTTAGCTACAATTGCTACGTGGGCTCGCATCAATTTTCCTTATATAATTTCTAATAACTTATACTTAACTCATGGTGCCACCACTTCTTGTCCTCTATTGGCTCTTGACCACCATAAAGACAACATGAAGAAAACATTGCCATCATAATCTCTTTCTTGTCACTTTCCTCACCTCTAATGGTTGAGAAAAGTTGATAAAGAACATGAAAAAATCAGCAACAGGCACCCACCAAAATTGAAGGCTTGAACACGATTATGAATTGTTGCCCTTAAACGATATTCGTCACCATCGGAATAAGTGCTTGAAGGCTTTAAAAGGCATATATTTTGTAAGAGTAATCAAACTCTAATCCAAGTTTGAATCAACCATAACCAACTTGAAAAATAAACTTTAAAGAACAATATATAAAAATTGGTTCGACCTTTTGATTTGGATATAGGTATATCAATTTGATGTTTTTGTTATGTATTCTAACATGAAAACTATTCTTATTTATAGAATATCAATCACCATGCAAGAAAATGTGCCAAAAACAAGCCAAAAAGCTTAAAGTTTGATGAAAAGACACCAAAATTCAAAACCCTAACAGACATATTTTTTTACACGGTGGCGTTTGATGAAAAAATACTAGAATTCAAAACCCCAACGGGTATATTTTTGTACTGGGAGGCCATTCAATTAATCAAATTTGTCCCTGTAATAGCAACACAAGGCCAGGCGACCGTCCAACATTAAGCCTGGGCACTCGCCCAAGTTATTTTTCGGTCTTCACCATTTCTTGTTCACGTTTTGTTTTTGCTCGTTCTTCTCGTGGTTGTCCACTTCCATTAATTCTAAAACCACTGCTCATTGTCAATTTGAATAATATCCAATAATCACCCACTAGTTTAACTATAAAATGAGTACAAACTCAAGTTTAACGACACTTATTCATAGAGTATAGATATCTTTCGATTTAAATCCAACCTTAGTTAAATCTCACAAAGTGATCATTGAAGTCCTAGGTAGCATGAAAAATTTGAACGTATTATTCCTTTGTGATGATGTTAGTGAAATCACACACATAAGTATCAAGTGTTCCAAATTCCACACAATTTTGTTTAGCGCTCTTATGGCCTTGTGCTTCTCCTATTTATAAACTTTTAAAAGAGAAAATACAACTCTATGTTGAGATGGCACCACCTCGAAGTTTATATAGGTAAAGTTCTTATAGTACCTTTATCACTTTTAGTGATATTTGATCCCCCGATTTGAACTTTATTAAGAGTTATTGAAACTCAATCCTCATATTCGTGACAACTAGCACTTATAATCTAGGATATGTTTTAAAAAATAATTAAGTGTTGAATCTATCCACTTGTCCAATAGCTTGACGTTACCCTTTGAAGCTAAAGTATACTTGTTAGCATAGTTAGTTAGAGTTGATGTAAAAAGTTTTAACCCTATCCTACTAGTTGTAGTTCACATTAATTCCCTTGTGAGGGGTTTAGTGAATGGATCAACCAAATTCTTATTTAACTTCATATAAGTTAGTAAAATTATTCCATTTTTGATTAATTTCCTCACTTAACCATGTCTTAGACTCATATATCTAGACTTACCATTATACTCTTCATTGTATGCTCTAGATAAAGTGGCGTGACTATTGGACAAGATAGATATCAAAAAATTATTCATTTCTGACAATAAATTTTTATACATTAAATCCCTATGTGATTCAACTTCTTTTTCGATTTCAGCCAATGCTACAAATTCTGATTCCATAATTGAGTGATTAATACACGTTCGTTTCTTGAGTTTCCAAGAGATCACACCTCCTCCAAGGGTAAATACACAGCCCAAGTTGATTTATTCTCTCCAAAATTAGATATTCAACTAGCATCAGTAAATCCTTCTAGGAATGCCGGAAACTTAGAATAATGTAGATCTAGATCCTTGGTTTTCTTCAAATAACCAAGAACCCTCCCGATAGCCTTCCAATGTTCTTCACTTGGATTGCTAGTCAACTGACTAAGCTTATTAATTGCAAATACTATGTCGGGGCCTTGTGCATTACACAACATACATTAGACTCCCAATAGCATTTGCTTACTCAAGTTGTGAAATAGCTCTTCCACCATTCTTTACAAGTTTCAAACTTGGATCAAATGGAGTTTTAGCCTATTTAATGTTAAATGTTTAAATTATTAATTACATTTTCAACATAATGTGATTGGCTTAACATATGACTCCTACTAGTCTTAATGAATTTGATACCTATTATGGTATCAACTTGACCAAGATCTTTCATTGTGAATGTGAAAGATAGAAACCTCTTTGTTTCTTTTATACATTGCATTTGTTTGCTCAGAATCAACATGTCATCAACGTATAAGCAAAAGAGTACAACATGATTATCACTTTCTTTTGAATATAAACATTTATCAACACTATTATATTCAAATCTAAAAAAATTATTGCTAAGTCAAACTTTGCATGCCATTTCGTTGGTGTTTGTTTTAATCCATATAAGGATTTTTTTTAGCTTTAATCGTCAGTTTTAGGTAGAACAAATCCTTCCAGTTGTTCCATAAAGATCTACTCATCGAGATCCCCATTTATGAATGTTTGTTTTAACATCCATTTGATGTATATGCAAATCATAGATTAAAGCTAAAGTGCATATAATCCTAATTGATGTTATTCGTGCAGTTGGTACATACGTGTCAAAATAATCTATTCCTTCTTTTTGTTGATACCCTTTAGCCACTAACCTAGCTTAGGTATTAAGAGTACCGTCCGCATTATACTTCCTCCTAAATACCCTTTGCAGCCTTTAGGTATTGATCCAGGTTGTAAATTGACCAATTTCAAGTGTTATTTGTATGATTGAATCAGTTTCATCATTTACAGTATACTTCCAAAATGTGCTATCTCTAGATGATATTGATTCTTGATAAGTTCTAAGATTGGTTTCTACTTGAAGAACATACAGATTAGTTCTTGTGACACTCTTTTTATTTCCCTTAACTAAATAGAAATAAATAAGTTGAGAGTCTAATTCATTCGGTCCTAACACGTTATCCTTTTGAGCTGTTTTACTTCTGTGAAGTTCACATGTTTCAATATCCTTAGAAATTGTTTCTACTTGTGATCTTGTAGAACTAGGAATCTCCACATGAGGTTTCCTTAGAGAATTATTATCTAAAGATAACATATTCTCAAAGAACTCTACATCACGGGATTAAATAATAACATAGTTTCACAAGTTTAATAAACGATGTACCTTTCTATTTTGGGTATATCTTACAAAAGCGCATTTGATTTCTCTAGGACTCAACTTTGTCCTTTTAGGATCTAGGTTCTTACAATAAGCAAGATATCCCCACAATTCGTAGGGAGAAACCTTAAATCTTTTTGAAGGAATCCTATTAACTATGTGACATGCACTTAATAAAGCTTTACTTCATAAGTTAGATGACAATTTAGCATTTATCATTTCATCTAATTCATATTCTTTCTCTTAGCTAAACCCTTTTTTCTTGGTCTTCTAGGTGCATTACATTGATATTTTATACCATGCTTTTCACAAAAAAGATTAAATTAACTAGATAAGTATTCACCTCCCCCATCACTTCTAAGAATTTTAATCTTTCTATTTAATTGACTTTCTACTTCAACTTTGTATATCTTAAACATGTTAAAAGCTTCATCCTTATGTTTCATCAAGTATAAATATCAAAACTTAGAATGACTGTCTATGAATTCTATGAAGTGTCTATTTCCTTATCTTGTTGACATTTCATTTAATTCATATATATTGAAATGACTTGTGCCTAGCAAATTAAAATTCCTTTCAACACTGTGAAAATGTTTCTTAATCATTTTGGACTTGACACGTAATTTACATTTATTATATTCTATATTTTCACATGAAATCATTCCAGTTTTAATCATTATTTTTAAAGTAGAAAAGCCAACATGTCCTAATATATCATGCCATAAAGAAGAAGACTCAACAACGTAATTTAAAGTTATATTTTTATGGATATTATTGTTAATAGTACAAAACTTGACCATTTCATCACCAGAATAACCTTTTTCAACAAATATACCATTTCGGGAAAGTATAAGTTTGTCTGACTCATATGTGGACTTAATTCCCGATTTTTCCAACAAATTATCACTTACAAGATTTCTATTCCTATTTGGTACACGCACTACATTTTTTAATATGATCTTCTTGCTAGATGTAAATTGTAAGTCTATACTTCCTTTGCCAACAACTTTTGAACTTCATCCCCATTTGAATGTTTTTGTCATCCACTTCTTTATACATTTTAAAAAGGGATATATCATAGCACACATGTATGGTGGCACAAGCATCATACCACCATCCTTAAACTTTTCATTTTACTGAATTCACAATGCTCACGGTGGCAATGACGCTGTCAATGGAGTTCACTTTGCCTTCTTGTGTTGGTTGTTCGCTAGCATAATGTCCGAGTTTGCCTACACATAAAAATAAACTTTGAATTTCTTCTTGTTCTTCTTATCTAATTTTTTGGGTTCGGGGATTTCCTCTTCTTAGAATCCTTGTTGTATTTGTTTTGTTGATTCATAGCATGGGCTATGAAAGTGCTCTCATGAGAATATTCATTCCCAACTCGTGCCCTTGACTCTTCCTCTATGCGAAGATGCTTTTAAATCTCTTCCAAAGAATAATCTTGGGAACCGTGAAAAATTTCTCCCTATAACTCTTCCATGAAGGTGTCAATTTCCAATAATTGAACAACTTGAAATGTTTCAAGAAAATCAATCTTTTACAGCCTTCATTTTATTGACAATAATTTGCGACTCATATATTTGTCATAGAGGCAATTGGAGAGAGCGTTCAAAATATATCTTCTACATATCAATTCATTTTCTTCCTTTTCTTCCTGTCCATCCTTGTTTCTTCGATATTATTTAGGGCTGGTTCTCGTAATGGTGCCAAGTCCAGATCCATGATATAAAATATCTTCAAAGTTGTAAGAAAAAGTTTCAACTTGTCCTTACTACTTTTAAAATTTGACATGTCGAATATGTCAAGTCTCAAAAGGTTTTGATTCATCTTATTCATTGTAGCCATAGTTGTCTCTTTCTCCGTGTTGAAAATATCGTTTGAGATTGTTGAGAAAAATTGTTGAAGAACAAGAAAAAATCTGCAACAAAAATCCACCAAAATGGAAGGCTTGAACACGATTATGAATCACTGTCCATAAATGATATTTGCTGCATCGGGATAAGTGCTTAAAGGCATTAAAAGGAAAATAGTTTGTAAGAGCAATCAAATCTTAATCCAAGCCTGAATCAAGTAAAACAAACTTGAAAAATGAACTTTAAGAACAATATATAAAACTTGGTGTGATTTTGATTTGGATATAGGTGTATCAATTTGATTTTTTGATATGTTTTCCAACATGAAAACTATTGACCTCAAATTTTGTACCTCCGACATGGTCAAAATATCCTAGGGCCTCTTATGTCAACGCAAGATTAATTCCTGCACACTTGGAAAAATTGTTAGCCACAAGTGGCTTCCTCCGGTAGGGATGGAGTTGGCCACTCGTACTCTGACGATCAAGTCAGTTGGAGAAGTAAATATATGTGTGGGAGAGCTTTAGACGTAAGCCTCCAATGTAAAAAAGGAGGTTGGCATAGGAGAGTAATAGATAAGACAGTGATAGGCAAAGTTACAGCTAGAGAGTCTAAACTTGCATTAACCTTAAAAGGCATTAAATGTGAGTCTTTATAGTAGAAAAATGTGAATGGGAGTTGTTAGATGAAGAGGCGCATAGTCTCATTAGTACGATCGGTATCTGTTGTAGGAAACATCAATCAATCATAAGTATTAAATGCTAATACCATTTTACCATCCGTAATGCCTATCTTGCGGCTTTAGACTTGACCTGATGGGATGGAATTGGTGGCGACAGCAGTGTATAGTCACATCAATCACATACTGAAGATTGCATCAAAAATCTTATGCTAAACTCATTTTGTCACATTGCCTCCCCTCATAGTTTGGTTCTTGCCCATGGGGTTAGTTTATTCTAATGGTGTTAGTAAAAATATTGGTTTGGCCATCCAAAGGGATTAGGAAAAAAGAACCACATGATACTTTGACGCGATGCGGGGCCCCACACTGTTTGCCTTGTAGAATATTTGGGGCCATATGAAGTAAGGCGTAACAATAGTCTGCGAAGTCAATGTATGATTATTCATATAATGCGTAAACTTTTAAATTGAAGGTTTTTTTTTTTTACTTTTTTTGAGAAGGAAAAATAGGATATCTCAATAGTCCCCTAATTCCAATGTATGGTTATTCTTATACGTGGACTTTTAAGTAGAGGGTTTCTCGTTTTTGCGAAGAAAAAGTAGTGATCTCAGTAGTCCTTGAAGTCCATGTATAGTTATTCATTTAATGTGTGGAATCTTTAAGTTTAAAATGTAACGCTGTGTGACTTGTGTATATAAATGAAGCATGTGGTAAGACTGAATTAAGCATAGGTGAGACCTTACTTTTCGAAAATAAGTTTTTTCACTCACTCAAGACAAGCTATAGGCTATGAAAGTCGATAAGCTTTTTCAATCATTTCGTCACCACCTGAAATATGATACAAAATAACCAATTTAACCATTATCATACTAAATAGCTCTGAATATATTAACCAAATACTAACTTGATTCCTCGATACTTGAATAAACTCCCCAAATTTCCTTTAATCAATTGGAGCTAATTCAACTTTCTAATACCTTCACTAATATTTATTCACCTTCATCCCAATCATACAAATAATCAGACCTTCCAATATAGTGAAAACTAGCAACCAACAACTCAACCGATTTAAATTTCATCTTGTTTTATAAATTCATGCTTTCACGTGAGTAATTCCATCAACATAACATTTCCACAAACTATTCTTACTAAATAAATAATCCAATTTAAAATTCTAGGTTTTGCTAGAATTGCTTACCATACACAATTAGCATAACGAATCAAGAAGGTTGGCTTGAAATTATACTCCTTCCCTTCAATTTGAAATCAAACCATAAATTAAACCCTAGCAACTTTAGCATAAAATCTTCATCTACCTCTTGAAGAAAATAAAGAGA
>CAIGRL010309045.1:0-13826 GCA_903798325.1 Fraxinus xanthoxyloides
TTTCATCAACTATCAATTTAAGTCTTTTTGTCTACAGAATAAGCGAATTACAAAATCAACAAAACATAACAAACTCCATGATTTCACATTATACTAAGATGAATAATAATTTTTTTGAAGAATTTGTCGTTAAAAAAAGAATGATTTTTTTTTTTGAATTTACGTAAAATATTATTTTATTAGAAAATGTGTAATTGGTAAGAAGAACAAAAAAAATGAATTATTATTTATTGGGGAATAATGGAAACTAAACGGGGCTAAATTGGCCATGCCCTTTTTTAAATCTTTGTGGCACTGAACAGGCACCGAAGCATAAATAATAAATTTGAGATCAACAATTCGTTGATTCCACGAATATCGCAATGGGATAGAAAAGATGAATCGTCTTCGATAGTTTGTTTATTCGAAATTCACCAAAAACCAATGATGTTGGTTCATATCATAGTGAAATATCCTACAACTGAAAACAAACCATAAACTGTGAAAAGACAACAATAACCTCCAATTTTTATAACTTGAAACAAAATAATTATATAAAGCCTATCCTAAGTCGAGATTCTGCTGCTGCACCATTCCCATCAGGGTGGACGGGATTCACCTGCTAAGTGTGATTTTACACTTCTTCGAGCCGCCAAAAGTTGAGATTTGAGAATATTTTTATTTTTTAGATAATTAAACAAAGGCTATTATGGACGAGAAAGGGTAAAATTTGGGGTCCAATGTGTTAAGTTTGAAAGTTGAAGGGCCTAATAGGAGTATAATGATATCTCTATCTAATATGAGTTATTTGTTATTATATGTTAATTTATATTGAATCTCGGAAAAATAATATATATCACAAAAATGTTCTAATAGTGATCAAGCATTAAACATCATTTAATATTACATAAACAATGAATGTCACTAATGTACAAAATGCTACTGAATTCATTAAACATCATTTAATATTACATGACTAGTGGTGTAATGTGATCGGGTTGTGCCCAACTCGCCCACAGCTAGTGTGATATTATTTGCAAATACGATTGAAGTGATTTTGTTCCCTCGTCACTTTCATTCGGCATCTGCGTGCACAAAGTGTCCCCATGCTACATGATAAATCTTAAATTACCAATCATACCATAAAATTTGAGATAGAAATGATAAACATTTGGCACAATTAATATATTGGACTTTAATAGCATGCAAATAAATTCTACCGAATAGTTGCAAATCGGTAACAATTAAAATGTCTATCTCGACAGTTAGTAAATGTCAAGTTCGAAATTTGGACTGTCGGTCTTCACCGTTGAGTTCGACATTTAAACTATTAATTTCACAATCAACACCTAACAAGTTAGCTTGTGTATGATGAGAATACGTTCTTCAATTGAAGCATTAAATATATTCATTAATGCTCAACTACAAAATGACAGAACTTTGACAACAAAGTTTCTAATGCTTTATTGAATAGGGAATATTCCAAAATTTTATGGAGGATATTTGCTATATTTAGTCAAATTAGTGTACAAAATTAATCCAAATGAATGAATAATAATTTACAAATTAATATGAGCATGTTGTATTTAACAATTCCAAACTAGTAAATATAAGATAAAAATATTAAACAATTTGTAAATGCTTACCTATCAAAATGGAAGATGAATCCAAAGTTACTTTCTTCTTATTATTGCAATGGAGAAGATATATAAATGTAAAAAAAAAAAAAAAATCTTAAATGGAATGAAATTTGTTAATCATGGTCTTTCAAATCATATTCTGGACTATGTGAGTGTTCTAAATATGCATAACGTTCACAACAATGTAGTATGACATAAGTTAAGTTTCATATCTGACCTACGTTTGTGATAAATGTTATTCCTCTTGGTCCCTTTTTTTAATATAAATTATCTAATACTCGTTTTCTACCTGAGGAGATCATAATAACATTAGGAGCGTCTCTATTTTTTTCTAATTGTCCTTATATGAATTTGAATCCACCCTTTATAATTAAATAAAAAATGTGATAAACACGACGGACATGAATAGTACACTGCCAAAATTAAGGTTAAGCCGTCCAACTTACATTTAAATTATTACTATGTTGAGTTTTTACAATTAAATTATCTAATAATGCTAATTAAAACAATAAAAACATTTACTCCATCGCGGTAATATTCAATTACTTTAAATGTAATATTTTGATCGTGCATTATCCATTAATTTATCTATGTAGTATGCAGTAGCATAAGCTAAATAACAGTATATTTGTTTAAATCACTTATTATCCATGCATTTTTTATTATACAAATTAATAGCATCTGAATGAATAGTGTTTCTAGAATAAAATTTGTACCTAAATTGATGAATGTTTTTGTACGAAGTTGGTGAAGTGAACGTTTTCCACTATGTTGAGAGGAAATCACCAGTAGCTACGAACATCATCATATCTTACCACATTGTCTCTCGTGAATAGTTCCAATTGTTAAGACAGAAATAGAACTTACACCGCCATTAGAACCAAATTGGAGTCGAGCCTTATTAGTTTTCAAGCATTTGTTTTCGACTATACATCTTTTGTGTCTATTAGATTGGTCATACTTGTACCCTTTTGCCAAGCTAAAATCTCTCTGCAGTATTACACTGTGCTTTGTACTGTGATAAAATGCTCTCGCACTTAGCTATTTGTTTATTTGTTCATTGTTTAGTGCTTAAACTTATTGTCGTTACATCATCATATTCAATATCATCCAAATTAATTGAATTTGTGCTCCACTAGTCATTACTTAAATCAACAAGAAATGAAATATAGTGTAGCAGTTTCTGCCATGTTGGAAGCACCAAGATTTGGTTGAAGTAACCAATTTTCGACAATATGTTGTAATCCACTTGAAATAATATATGAAAGAAAAAGGTAACATAATATAATTTATACTAGAATTGGACAAAAATAAATTCAAATAAATAATTTTGAAGATAATAAAAGAGCTAATAGGGAGATTATAGATTGAGAAGGTAAAAACTTGTGGAAAAAATAAAATAGAGGGGGTTTATATAAAATTGTGACCGTTTAAGAAATAAAAAGCTTGATCGTTTGGCTGTTCAAACTGTCAAATCAAGTGGTCCATGAACTCAAGGCCAGTCAACTCGCGAGAAAATTTGATCTCGATTTGACTAATCTTAATACGTGCAAAGCAGTCATGGATCAAGTCGAGCCGAGCCCGCGAGGCAGCAAACGGCTGAGCTCGTTTTAAACCCCCTATGCCCGACAATGAACCTCTTTTAAATTGGGCCATCTAATTACCCAACGAACAAACTACCCCTTTTCTTCTTTGTAAAACTCAAAGCTTGTTGTTAATGGGCATTTGAATCATAACTTGCTCAATGACCATTTATTTTGGAATAATGTTATCTAGTATCAACCGTATTGAACATCAATTTATTTGTCAATACATCATATATCTCATAAAATGGGTCATAAATTTTTGTATTTAATTGAACATATAACTTAATGTCACGGGCACTGTCACTTATACTGATAATGAACACTTCAAGTGTTAAATAACATTACTCTTCCTCTTTTCCAATTTGATTGACACGTGGTGGTTGTTCGCTTTCAAAACAAAAGACAAACAACTTCAATTAATTGCTTCCACGGTCCATCTTATATTGCTCTCCAGGACCTCAAACTAATGCCTTTGTTGTTCTTTTATTCTTCTTCTCTACTCCAACCTATTCCAAAGCTACACATAATAATTAGTAAATATTACTCGATATAATTGACTAACAAGAAAAAGATTGAGGGCAAATTATGTAATAAATATATCCTAACCACAAGTGGACATTATACTTTTGGTCATTGTTTGAGCTCAATTATCTAAAAATTCATTTTCAAAAAAATAAATATTTTTAATCACACATTCTCTTAACAAAATAATATTGCACATAAATTCAAATTTTTTCCTACTTTATAATAATACGTTCTCTGAAAAATCACTATTTTTTATAATTATTTACATTATTTAATATAGGAGTTGCGCCTCTTCTTCATCTCTACTTTTTGTTTTTCCCAATTCTCAAGGGCATTTTAGGTATAGGAGTTGGTAGTTTAAGACCTTTTACTTTGGGAAATTTGCAAATAGTTCTCAAGCTAAAGGCCTTGTGTGAAATGAGTTCCCATTCTTTCATTTTTGGCACCCCTGTCCTTTGTTTAGGATTTGACGCGCAATTTGTCCTTTCCGTTGAGTTTAATTGTAACTGCATTCGTGCACATTCAGTAACACTTGAAGGGTATAATAGTTCATCTCTTTATAAAAGTAAGCAATTGCATAATCGAAATGAAAAATAAAGTTACTTTAATCCTATCACGCTCTTCACGCCTTTAGAAAATTCCTCATCCACCTCACTTTCGAGTTTCGACACAGGGGCGGACCCACGTGGGGTCAAATGACCCCACTTTTTTGAGTTTTTTAAATAGCGCATTGATTTATTTTCGTTAATGATATATAGTTCTAAATATTTTGAATTCTCATTTTTTACCCCACAAGATAAATGGTCTGGATCTGCCCTTGTTTCGACATAGTTTAATTTTCCTTCTTTTTTATGTCTTACTGCCTCAATGTGGTGTGATGTTTTAGTTTCAATGTTGGAAGTGTATCATGTGCATCTTTTTAGTGGACAGACCTTTCGTTGTGAAATCTCAACCCCATACCCATTCAAACTCCAAAAGTAAAAATTTGTGTTCGATGCATATTTTTTTAGGAGATAATGCATTTTTTATTTTTATTTTTTGTGATATGATGGTGAATATATGATTCAATAAGACGAAAATATTATTAAAGAATATGTGATTAAAAATGAGCACAAAAATGAAAATAAAAAGAAGAATGTAGCTCAAATAGGTGGCTAAATAATAATTAATATTAATAATCTAACAAGGAAGAATGAGAAGGGCAATCTTAAAAATTATGAAGTGGGCACAATCTTATAATTGAGGATAAAATAGTGCACAAACTTTACGACTTTACACCAACACCACAAAACTCACAGGAGAATGTTCGGGTATGCTTAAAAAATAAATAAATAAAAATCAATTGGGAATGTTTGTTTAGCGTTTGTAACTCAATAATCTGAACTTTGTCGTCATTAATATTAGTGAATGTTTCAACACCATGATGTTTAAAATAAAAATTAATTCAATGAGTATTTTTCATGGAAATTATACAATACCTATCTCAAAAAATATTTACTACGATAGATAGATTAATCATCATAGTATGTATACCTACATTCATCCCACCACAAATTTTTCACTAGAGTTATTATTTTTACTATCATGATTGTTAACGATTTTTATTTTAGCCAAACAACATTATTTTTTAACAAAAAAGTAATTTTTTCATATTGAATTTAAAATGTTCTAATAGATTTAAGGTGTTAAAATGGTGGGTCAAGTTGGATTGACTCATCTTGATTATAGATTCTTGTAATATCAAAAAAGTAGATTATAAATTTTGATAATATAAAGATGGATTACAGTTTTTGGATAAAATAATCAAGTATATCAACAATCTGGTTCCTAGATTATGGTAATATCACACACACACACACACACTTATTCAATCAATAATTCAATAAATGTTAGTTCAATCCATACAATTTGTAGGTCCCAATTTTAAAAATAAATACTTTTTTGTCAAATTATCGATTTTCATTGAAAAATTATCAAATAATGTGACGTGACCAATAAAACAAAAATAAAAGGAGCGTTACAATATTTTGTCCCATTCACCGCCAAATTCAATCGGTTACAAATTGCCAGTCCAACTGGCACGACGCGTGTCCATATTACAGTACTATAGTGAAATGCAACTGTGGGCCCGATGACTGGCACCAGCCGGTTACCTCCAACTCTTTCTTCCCGCGAATGCTATAAGAAACAAAAAACGTTCTACGTTCACAGTTCACGCACACAGGGTACGAAAATGGCAGCGAGGTTTTGGAACTTTAATCTTTGAGGTATATACGGTTTGATTTTGATATGCGCAGTTTGATTCTAGGATTTTTAATGCGTTTTTTTATGTGTAGACTTTGGGATTTTGTTGTTGTTGTGTTGTTGGTCTTTTTTTTTTTTTTTTATGAGAAAGAACTGGAGGAGAGGAACCTTCATTTGATTTCGTTTGATAGAGCAAATGTAGTGTATATTTTATGAGTTATCTTTTTTCTTTATGAGTTTTCTTCCAGGGTTTTTTTCCCGTTATGATGAAATGTGATCCTTGTTTTTAAAAATAATTTTTGCTTTGGATGAGTGAATATATATTTCTTGGTAAGTTTGATTACTTTGGTAAGTAAAATTTGGAGGATCATTTGCATGTGTTCATTACTTTTTGGTTCAATTTTTATGTTGTTTGGCTATAACCATGTCATGTTTTCGAAGAAGTTGTTTGCTGTGTGTTTTCTTCCGTACAACTCAAACATAGGGTTCTTAATAGCCGTGACAACCACATTGGGTACAACTTGCCCTACATCGACTTAAGCGACAGGGTGCCCAAGTGACTATAAACACAATTGATCTTGTGGAACGGCACGTTATCACCATAATAACCATCTTTTAACCACTGATTGTGTTCCGAGGCATTACAAATGTATAGTCTTGTTTCTAACATTTCTGTTTAGAAGTATTTTTTTACGTGTTTTATCTGTTAGCAAGTGGAGATATTTTCACACGGTTTGATTGGATTTTTGTTAATGATGATATTTTTTTCTTAGTTGTTGCTTACCTGTGGGAGATGGCTTTGGAGGCTTTCCTGGAACGCAACAACCAATTGGAAATCCCTCGAATACTACCTATTAATGGTTCTGGAGGGATTTTAGAGTCTCTGAGCTCTAACAGTTCATATATAAGGGAAGGGTGTTCGGGATCTTTGCTTGGAATGGCACAATTGGATGCAAATTTGGCTTCCAATGTTTTAAGTTCAACGGCTCTGGTAAACTATTCAAGTTTGGGGTCAGCAATAGGTGCTACTACTACTGTAGCCAATGCTGACTTGACCTTCCCAAGTTGTGCTCATTTACATGGAAATGATGGTAGTAACATGGAACCTTACATCAGCCTATCTGCAGCTTCCATGCCATTCTCATTGAATGTTCCAATGAATGCATCTCCAGCAGATAAAACACTTTCTCGTCTATGTCAAAGGAGTCAACAGGAGCGAAAAAGAAAACAACTAGCACAAGCTGCAGGTTCTATGGATTTGTCCAAGTCAAAATTGCAAACTAGTCAAGTTTCACATGTTGTCAAGCCTGATATTATTACTCAAATGCTGAAAAAACCGAGATTTGATGTCAACCAAGAGGACATCCAGCAGCAGCAAATTATTAAACAATTCTTGTTGAGGCAGCAACTCATGCAAGTGCAAGATTATAATTCCCAACTCAAGGAATTGACTCAGCAGTATAGCCAGAAAAATCAGCTGCATCAGCAGATTTTGCATTCAATTTCACAGCCAAGTGGAAGTCATTCTCAACAACCTGCACAGCAGATGAGACCTCTCTTACAAGACCTTGGAAATCAACAAGTGTCATTTGCAAATTTGATTGATGGTGATATTTGTTCTGAACGAGTGATGCAGTATCTATATCACCTGCGGAACCGACCAAATGTCAGTTACTTTCTCTTGGCAAAAAGTTGTGCTTTATCTTTCATTTTAAATTTCAATGTATATTAGGCACTTCTTAGCAACATGTTTGTTTTAATTTGCTCTTCTTCTAATTCAGTATTCACTGGAACTTTAGGAACATAAAGTTATTAATGTGTCACTGGAGAGCTTGATCTAATACTTTCTAATCTTTCCTCCAGGGCAACAACATATGTTACTGGCGAACATTTGTATCAGAGTATTATGCCCCTGGCTCAAAGAAAAGGTGGTGTTTGTCTATGTATGAAAATATTGGGCAATATTCTCTTGGGGTTTTCTCCCCCAAATCTATGGTTAGTGTCATGTTGCATGCAACCTTCATTCTTTTAAAATCTCATTTTTCATAATTTCTATAATCTCACTTACATCCCCCATCCCCCAATCTATTTTTTATTTTTCTTGTCCTTTGATCAGATTGTTGTATTCTAGATTTATCTGCATTCCATTTTTTTAGTCCATATTTTTTCAAGCACGCTATTGACATGTTTGGTCTAAAAGGAAGCCTTGTTTGTTTCTGTGGTTTCTCAGGGGACGTGGTGTTGTGATATCTGTGGTTCGAGATCCGGGAAGGGTCTTGGTAAGTACTCGATGAACAATTTTTGCATTGTTTCCACAGCCAACTATACTTTCTCATTTTTCCTGGATTATTTATACTTATTTTATCTATATCCACTCTTTTCTTTTTTACTTTGTAATTCCCATTTTCGCCTGTCATTGAATTTCTTGCACCACATCGTATTTTCCATGACTCATTTTTTGCCTTCAATGCTATCTTTTGTATAGCTTGTTCTTTGGGCATCATTTGCGATGATACCTGGGCAATATTTTTAGTTTACAGTTGTTGTGGAGGTCCTTCATACCCAAGTATTGGCGCCTTCCTCTCTTTACCATACAGTTTTGTGCACTGCAATACTCTGATAGCAACAGTGTAGTTCTTAAGTCCAGAATTTTCCGAGGAAACTTTCTCCCTCTTCCCAATATATTCCCTGGAAACAAACATGGATTTTAGTTCATTTTGCATCTCAGTATCTTCTGTAATCTTTTATATTAGTCACACATAGCATTTGACAGTGTTTTTTTCTGTTCTTCTGCTCTCGTTACTTTGCAGAGGCAACTTTTGAGACGTTTCCTAGACTTTTCAAGATAATGTTTGATAGTGGTATGATCGATGAGATTTTCTTCCTGGAAATGCCTCGAGCATGTAGATTGTCCTCTGGATTATTGATGCTGGAATATGGGAAAGCAGTTCAAGAGAGCGTGTATAAGAATTTTCGTGTTGTTCGGGAGGGTAAACTTCGCATTGTTTTCCAACATGACCTAAAGGTATTAGTTTTTCCATTTTGTTAGAAGTTGCTATATAACTTTATGTTTTGGCTTGTTGCCATTAGTTGTTGAGCTGCATTCATTACTGAGGCTCATTGCTTGATATCTCCTAGATGCTGTCGTGGGAATTTTGCGCACGACATCATGATGAATTTTTGTCTCATAGATTGGTTGCTTCACAGGTATTAAATCCTTATCCTGAGCTGGTAAATGCAACTTTTGATCTAAGAATTAACTTTGTCGATTTTATGTATTATAGTTTGTGAAACCTATCATGTATTCATTGATTTATCTAACATTTTCATTGCCCTGCAATTTCTTTCACATGCTAAAATTATTGAAATCAAGGAAGTTCCTCAATGTAGAGGGAGATGTACTTTGTATGAACACTTTTAAGAAAACTACTAGCAGCGGGGAATCCTTTAACAGATCTTATTTTTGGTCACATTTTTTGTTTTATTACAAATTCATGAATAACACTTAAATATTTCATAACATATCTGCAGCTAACTGATTCATTTCTTGTTTCCGATTCATGAAAAACATTTAAATATTTCAGAGATTTCTGGATTAAGTTTCAATGAGTAACTGAGCCTAAACATTCCAAGAACCAGTTCTTTTGGACACGATAGAACCAAATTATTTATCAATGACAAGGAGCTAGATCAAATTCAAATAGATTAAAAGCGGCTCCCTTGGAAAGTGCTATTCTTTGAGAAACAATGTAAAGGATCTAGATTTTCTTGCCAGATTTTTTCTCTGGTTTTTGGTGATTGAAGTATCTATAACGGCCTTGAGATAATTGAAGACTTCTCTCTGTTTGCAGGTTAATCAGTTTGTTGTTGCTGCTCAGAAATATCATGACAACATACTTGACTGTTCATCTGATAGGGTCTCACCTCATGATATGCAATCAACTTGCAATATGTAAGCATACAAGTTTTTCCTTCATATTTCTAGATTTTCTTAAACACAATGCATCTCGGTTTCCATAAAGATTTCTCGTCATACTTATAAATTACAATTGTTTAACTATTTTCCCTGTTCAATTAAGGAGAGGACAGCCAGGACCATGATTTATAGTTATAAAGCTAAATGGAGTAGTTCTTTCAAAGGAGGGACATCTAGTACACAATGTGGAACAAATGAAATTATCTCGCATTCATTTGACTTTCTTTCTTAAAATGTTAGAATGATAATGCAACTAGTATTCTGGAAGTTATCAATTAGTTCTTTTCTCCTGCTAGCTTCATATATATCCTGCTCGATCTATTCCCTGTAAGAGACTGGCTGAATGCTTGGGACCTTATAATCTATGCTAGTTATAAATAAAACCAATGATTCACTTGCAATGTTACATTAATTGTTTTTAAAATTAAATTTAACTAGCAGATATCTAGATGTACAAGATCCTGTTATTGTAGTTGTACACTATTGAACGAGTTGTTTCAGCTGTGTGATTCCAATCTGGCTATGTTTGGTACAGTGTGCTGCATTAATGAAGTACTTTGCTCTTGTTGAGTTCTCGAATATGAAATTTTAAACATCTTATTTAGGTAGTGATAGTTTTAGTTCATCAACCAGACTTATGAAAGTAATTTGGAGAACATAATGCTCTTGGCTTTGGTCTCTCTCTTGGGTATAGGTTTGCAGCGGCAGGGCACCAACTTGCAAGGAATATGAAATTACCCCTGCTGAATGACTTGGGATTCCCAAAAAGATTTATTCGGTCCTTGCAGGTACATTTTTTATGCCTTTTAATTTTCGAGCCTCCATCATGGAATGATACATCTTTTATGGTTAACATTCCAATTGCATTTTCAACAGATAGCTGAAGTTGTCAATAGCATGAAAGAGCTCATTTCATTTAGTCATGACAGAAAAATTGGACCAATCGGTATGTGGATATACTTGTATTGCTAATGATGTGACTGTTCATCTGTTTGTTTTTGTTCAGTTGCTACTCGAAGCAATGAAAACTTTTCAAAATAAATATGATGAATCCTGTATGCTAGCTTTTTCATTTGTTTTCCTTTTGTTTTTGCTCATGAGCATAAAAATGAACTCTATTTCGATAATTGATGTTGCTTCAATAGAAATATTTATCTTTCTTCCCTACGAAGAGGTAAATTCTTCAACCAAATAGCTTTTGATCACCATGGGTTTTGCTGATAGATCCAATAGACATCACATTATAAATTTTGCTAGGTCGTTGCCCCTCGTATGGTAATTAGACTGCAAGTGCATTTTGATTGGTTATGATGTTTAGAAGTAAATCATTTTTTTGTGAAAACCTCTATGAATACTTCCTGTACTGCATTTTATTGGTTGGATTTTTAGAGTTAAATCAATTTTCCGTCTAAATTCTCTTTGAATATTGTCTGCACTTTATCGCTTCTATAAATTGAATTTAACACTCCTCTGTAGAGAGCTTGAACAATTATTCTCAGGGAAGCTGGACAAACCAGATAAACAAGAAACGCGGTATGGAGCGATGGGCAATTGCAAAGCAGCATTGTCCTGGAATCTCGTGCCCGGTTGATAACAGGGTATTGTTTGGGGTGGGAGAAGTGATATCGGCAATGGACAATTATCAATGTCAATTGCTTATGCAGAACTCCTCTAACGCATCTGCCAGAACAAAGATGAATCGCCCCACCCAGTTGGCATGTTTTGGTCCTCAGTCTTCCGATTCCAATCAGTGCAACAATAGCTTGTTAAAAGCCCTCCAATCTTCTGAACGTGGCAACATTAATCAACAGGGTTTGATCGACAAATTGCTTAATGACATGGTGGCTGCCAGCAGAGGAAAGAGTGTGCTGGATGCAAGTGGAAGGCTCAATAACGAAGGCACCTCCAAATCTTATCAAAACATTTCGAACCGCTTGTTTATTGGCCATATGGACAAATGTGTAACCAGCAATGGGTATTTTGGCCAGAGCGCAGATGATGCCTCTCCGCTTGCATATCCTGCAATTGCATCGGGAAGAGCTAATATTCCCGAGGCAACCTCCAACAATAATTCACCAGCAGATGCTCGCAAGATTACTATCAAAACTGAAGCATATTCACCTGAGTTTGAAGTGCCAGAAGCCTTCCTAAGCTTCGAGGGTCTAAATTGATCTAAAAGTTGTGCGCTAGCCTGGCAGTCGGAACTTTCTTTTGGGGTCTAGCCATTATATCATTTGCTACTGGAGATCTTTCTTTTGAAATTTCCTATTTTTCTCATTAGGGAGGTTACATTACAGCTTGCACCTTAATTTCTCGAATTATCAAAAGATTATGGGAATAAATATATATGTAAAGTCAAGCAATATTTCTAGAACCGATTGCTCAATCGAGTGCATGCTTAATATGATAAACAAGGTTTTAAACTTGTTTTTACACCTTTATAATGCTTTTCGCGACTTATCTGTTCAACTTACCAAATGAGCCACACTTGCATGTAGAGACATAACGTGCAAGCAAATGAAAACATATGCATGTGCAAACAGGTGTTAATTTATAACAATAATCTGACATTAAAATTTTATGATGTCTACGGTATTAATAACATTAGTTTGATATTGAAAATTCATGGATAAGAACTGCCTTTGTAGACTCTAAAAAGCTACAAAAGTAACCAATGTACCCACATACCTACATTACTCACCTCTGATTGCTTACTATCTAGAGGTTAAAGTTCTTAAAAACACTGCAACCTCTCTTTAAACTCACTAGGGTATACAACAACAGAATCTACACAAAGACCACCTTTAGTGTGTGTGCAATCAATTTGTGTCATCGAAAACTTGACTAATGTCGATTTGCTAGAATCTGCAACAACAAAATCCCCAGCGTGATAGTGAATCCATTTTCCCACTTCCTTCAAGTAATACTGTGTCGTTGCTTGCTGACCATCGGAAGTCAAAAGCTGGAACCGGACAGGCTTTTTATCCCAACCGTGAACCTTCTCGGCATTACAAACCCGACGTCCAAACCTCTTATATGCTTGTCCCAACTGCAGTCTAAAGAAGAGGCTATAAGAACCTGCCGGGAAGGGGAACTCGACCTCCCCATTTACTTCAAACCACCAGATTTGCTGGACATATGCAACTGAGTGAAACCTACATGGAAGAATTGAGTCACAAAGTACAGTTCATGTACTGCTTGCTAACTACAAAAACTAAGAACAACTGAAATATATTTAGAGAAAACCTAAACCCCACTAGAACTAATGTTGAAGGCTGTCCACTTTCTAGTCTACAAGTTAATACCAACTGTTCCTACCCCTCCTGCTAGGACAATCATTGAGCAACTATAACGGGAAGAAAATCCAACATAGACTTCAATAGAAACAATCAATTAAATGTGTGTTGAATATGCTTAACACATCTGCTGAAGTCCAAACCATGATCCAGCCCAAAATGGAAAAGGTGCAACCGGGTAGCCCATTCACTGTTGCTTCTCGCATTTGTTAAACACGATTTTCTTTATGTTGGAAAAACGGCTGAGATGATAACACGTGGTGAAGGCATGACCATTGGATGCAATCCTGACCTATAACTCTCCATATGGTTCCATTAGTTGGGACGATTCATTTGCTCTCTAGATCTAGGGTTTNTCTACAAGTTAATACCAACTGTTCTTACCCCTCCTGCTAGGACAATCATTGAGCAACTATAACGGAAAGAAAATCCAACATAGACTTCAATAGAAACAATCAATTAAATGTGTGTTGAATATGCTTAACACATCTGCTGAAGTCCAAACCATGATCCAGCCCAAAATGGAAAAGGTGCAACCGGGTAGCCCATTCACTGTTGCTTCTCGCATTTGTTAAACACG
>CAIGRL010309054.1:0-17514 GCA_903798325.1 Fraxinus xanthoxyloides
CAATCATATACATCAAGCATATAGTAGTAATTAATCCTCCAATAAAGTAATATTAAGATTAAAATTCAACAATTAGTTCAATCTAACAATAGAAAAAGCATGACTGGATCTATGAAGGATTTGATAAAGTTAAACTAATCTCAACAATAAGTAATTGAAATTGAAATTCAACAAATAGTTTAATTTAACAATGGAGAAAGCATGACTGAATCCATGAAAAATCTTGTAAATGTTAAACCGATTTTAATGTAAATTAATGAAAATAAAAGTCTAAATTTTAAGATTATTCATCAAGAAAAGACCAATTACATGAAATAATAGATGTGAAATCACCATATCCAATTGAGTTATTCCCTTGCTTCACCAAGGTTGTTAGTTCTTCACATGTTAAATAACCAGCTAAGAGGTTTTAATGTTTGAAGAGATTCTAACATCAATGTTTGCATTTACATATTAGATTCTTATTGGACTGATACAAGTAGTGACAGGGCAACTTCTCTTCTGTTGACAAATCTTAGCTTTTGTTTTAAATGGATATTTGGAAGTTCATATAATTGATCTTCAAAATCCAACCCTTCATTCCTCCTGAACCACTCCAAAACTCCCATCTTCACGTATCATATCTCGCAATAAAATAATTTTGCATGTGGTCCCATAACTTTCCCTTACTTTTTAACCTCACATTCTCCAAAAAAAAAAATCACTTCTCACAAAATCTGTTCTAAAAAAATCTACATCAAACCAGCCCGAAATTCATTACCCTGTTTTATAAAGCTTCTTGCTGTTTGAATATTGCCTTATGGTCCAGATCCCTGTTGTGATGAGCTTTGCCATGCCTGACCGTCCCCGAGAGGTTCGCATGGAAGCAGCTTTCTTTTTGCGGCAGCTCTGCCATTCAAGGTTAGGTTTCTTCCTTCTGGAGTTTGATCGATGATCTAAATCGTTTTACTCCAGAGTATAAGGATATTCGTTTCTTCAGCCCATTGACATTGCAGATGTTTATTGCTTGTCGTGGCATACCAATCCTGGTGGGATTTCTGGAGGCTGATTCTGCAAAATATAGGTTGGTAGTCTATATACTTCAAATGAAGATTCCAACATTTACACATGCTTATTTTCTTTTATTCATTAAAGTAGCAACAAGTGAGCATATGTTAGGGGAGAATATATTAACACGGTTTGGCTATATCCGAAAGATGTTAGATGCATCGGGATGAAATTTGATCAGGTATTTAGGGTAAATGCAGGGGAAGATGTTTTAGAAATCACATGGTATGAGGAAATTGAAAAGGATTTTGATCCTTTGTGATCATCCTTTGAGATGACCTTGGTAGGGCAGAGTGGGAATTAATTATCCATGTAATTGACCTTGGAGGTGGCCTTGTGACTAGGCTGTTGTGCTGCATGATGTCAAAAAATCTTGTAATGAACTTATTGCTCCTGTATAGAATTTCTCTAGGATTAAAAATATTTGCTCAATATAAAATTGCTGCACAAGCTAAATAATTTTGATTTCTATTTCTTTTTGACTTAAAATGCATTTCTTTTTCTTTTCTCTTTTTGCATTTTATTCTGACCGTTTATGTTTTATCAACGACTGGCAAGCAAACTCATTTACGTTCTTTTGTGAATGCATTGACTAATTTACTTTATTCCTTAATCTAGGGAAATGGTTCACATTGCTATTGATGGCATGTGGCAGATTTTCAAGCTTCAGAGGTCCACCTCCAGAAATGACTTTTGTCGTATTGCAGCCAAGAATGGGATATTACTTAGACTTATCAATACTCTCTATAGCTTGAATGAGGCAACCCGTCTGGCTTCCATAGCTGGTGGATCTGGGTTCCCTGCAGATGGTCTAGCACCACGACCACGATCTGGTCCTCTTGATTCCAGCAGCCCTTCCTTTGTGCAGACAGATACACCATTTTATGGAATTGACCAGCCTGACCATCTTAAAATAAAACAAGGAGATCATGTATCACTACCAGGAGTGCAAGAACCTTCACGAACATCAGTCACACATTCTCCTGATTCACGATCCTTTGCTCCAGATGCTGATAGACCTCAGTCAAGTTTGGTTAATGTGGAGGCTTCTGGTTCTTCAAAATTACCAGATCCTGCAGGTTTGGACAAAGGAACCAATGCTGCGTCAAAGAGAGAGTCTCGAGCTGAGGTCGAACTGAAACAGCAAAGAGGTTCAAATGCAGGAAGTATAGCATCAACAGATAGGCCCTCAAAATTCGTGGAAGGGGCATCAAATGGATTTTCTTCTGCTGCTGCTACTCAGCAAGAGAATGTTAGACCCCTTCTCAGTTTGTTGGAGAATGAACCTCCATCGCGCCATTTCTCTGGTCAGCTTGAGTATGTACGTCATCTTTCTGGGTTGGAGAAACCTGAAACTATACTACCTCTTTTACACGCATCTGGTGTCAAGAAAACAAATGGGCTGGACTTTTTGATGGCTGAATTTGCAGGTATTTGATCTGTCTAATTTTCATAATTGTGTCTGCATTGAACCACCCCTTGGAACCATATCAACCCCAATAAAGAGAGCCATTGTCCGTAATGAATTAAGCCAGAGTTTTGGCATTGACTCTCGGATGCAATTTTCTCTGCTGCTTGCAATTGAATTTGCCTTAGTTGCAGCATAATCTTTTCTTTGCATTCAAATTAATAAACAATATGATCCTGATACTTTTTTATTTTTGTCCAGAGGTATCTGGACGAGGGAGGGAAAACTCTAATATGGACTCATTACCTAGAAGTTCGCCTAAAACAGCAAACATGAAGTTAGGATCCCTGACATCTAATGGAGGAATTGCTTCCACATCTGGATTTCCATCTCAGACAGCATCAGGTGTACTGTCTGGTTCTGGAGTTTTAAATGCTAGGCCAGGAAGCGCAACGTCATCTGGGTTACTTTCCCACATGGTATCATCTTGGAATGTTGATGTTGCTCGGGAATATATGGAAAAGGTGGCAGACCTTCTACTTGTGTTTGCTGCAGCTGACACAACAGTAAAATCTTACATGTGTGGTCAAAGTTTACTTAGTCGTCTTTTCCAGATGTTCAATAAGATAGAGCCTCCAATTCTTTTAAAGGTAATGCAACAGATTATATGTTGAACATTGTATCTGATTTTTGCTGTGGTCTGATCACCCTTACTAATTTCTTTTCTCGTAGTTGTTGAAGTGTATTCATCATCTGTCCGCTGATCCTCATTGCTTAGAAAATCTTCAACGAGCAGATGCAATAAAGTATTTGATCCCTAACCTCGATCTCAAAGAGGGTGCCCTTGTATCCCAAATACATCGTGAGGTGAGGTGTTGAAGCAAAAAATAAAAAAAATTCAATTTTCAATGAACCGAGCAACGATAATATCACACATTATCTAATAGTATCAGGAAAGGCATGTAACTTACATCCTTCGAGCTTCTGCATCATTGAATATTATCTCACTAGATTCATTGCTACAGGTTCTCAGTACACTTTACAATTTGTGCAAGATTAACAAGCGGAGACAGGAACAAGCAGCAGAAAACGGAATTATTCCACACTTGATGCAATTTATCATGTCAGATTCTCCATTAAAAGAACATGCACTACCTCTGCTATGTGATATGGCCCATGCATCACGTAATTCAAGGGAGCAATTAAGGGCTCATGGAGGTCTGGATGTGTGCCTGAGCCTTCTTGAAGATGAGCTGTGGTCTGTAACGGCATTAGATTCAATAGCTGTATGCTTGGCCCATGACAATGAGAACAAAAAAGTAGAGCAAGCTTTGTTGAAAAAGGATGCCGTACAGAAACTGGTTAAGTTCTTCCAGTGCTGTCCAGAGCAGCACTTCTTGCACATACTGGAGCCTTTCTTGAAAATTATCACGTATGTGGTTTCTTCTATGAATAAATCTATTACACATTTCTATTCGAAAAATAAAAAAGGAGTACTCCCCATGTTTCAAAACCTTTGCTATAGTTTGGCATTTTTGGTGACCCGAACTTTTTTGCAAAGCTCATTTGATCTCACTTTATTTACTTCTAGAAAAATGTTTTTTAGATGATGCTATGTTCATTTGAAACTATACTGGTACGACATGAGATATTGTTCCAGCATTTTTCTCTCACTATCTTAAGCCTTATTTGGCCCCCATTTTTTGAATCTCATTTTTCCCAAACTCATTATATTGTTCATTGCTTTGATGGACGGATGAACAAATAGTTTCTCTGCTTTAGGTTTCTCTTTTTGTTTCTTGTTATAGGGATATATCATGTCATAGATTTTGATGGTACGGGTAAATCAAAATCAAAGTGTATCATGTGGTTTATGAATGTTAAGGGCTTTATATCATAGCATAGCCAGAGAATGGAAAAGAAACTTGAGCCATTGCACTGCATCCCTCACACCTCACATCCGGGTCTGGGTTTGTATCCAAAACACAGAAATGGGTTCAGAAGAGTTGCATTAGACTCATGCTATGGTGAAATCATTGAAATGACCATTTTAGATTAAATGTAATGGCTTGTTCACATCTTAACTAATATAAGAACTACTAGACTAGACTAGAAGTTGGTTTCTCTGAAGTTATCCCAACACTTACTGGATGGAGACTAATTCATTTAACTGTCAGTGGTTTTTCTCCATGGAAATAAGACTTTCTTTCAACACATGCCTGAGAATTCTAGATATTGATGGAAACCCCTCAGCTAAAAGACATAAATTTTTTAATTAAAACAACAGATTCATGTACATGAAGGAATATCAGCTTCTATGACTATATATCAGAATTAAGCCATTTGTTGAGAGTGGTCCAATTTCTAGATCTGCAAACATCTTTTAATTTACCTTTTCTGAGCAATTTTCTAGTTGGAAAAGGAAAATGGAATGTAATTAGGATGTCATTCTGCATTCCTTTTCAGTTTTGAGGAACTCACTGATGCTTTGTTTTTTGTTTTTCCTTGTTATTATGTAGGAAATCATCTCGAATAAACACCGCTCTTGCAGTTAACGGTTTGACACCATTGCTAATATCGAGACTTGACCATCCAGATGCTATAGCTCGCCTGAATTTGCTTAAACTAATTAAGGTGAGCAAAGGACTAGTTCTTATGCTGCATCTGTTACATGTCACTTAGTTCACTCATTGTCTAAGTACAGCTTGTGCTACGCTACATTTCTTGGATGGATTAAGTTATTTGTAGATTCAGTAACTTCCAATGCTAAAGATGGGCAGCCACTTATCCAGTAAATTCTACTTGGTAGAGTTGGGTGTCGTTCTATGTTAAGTATTGCTTCCTACCTGCCCCCCTCTCGTCTTCTAAAATGGATGAACCTTATAACACTACAGAAAAACTTTCTCAAAGTTGAACTATAAATGGGAGGTTTGGTAGTACTTGTATATAGACTCTTAGGTACTGTTCGGCTGAATAATGTGAGTAACTGAGAAACCCTTTCCACCTTCGTTTCAGTCAGCTGATTTGAGCTCTTTAGTTGATCAGCGTTTCTACTCCTATTTTGGCTATTATAAGTGCTTCTCCCTAACCAGTATTTCTACCCAAGCATGTCTTGCAAGAACTCAGGACTCATTTTGAAATGTTATTTGGTCAACGTTCGCGGATTTGGCACAAATGAGCAGGAGGAAATTATCTAAATAGAAATGATCATTTCTATTTCTACCTTGATTGTGCAAGGTTTAAGAACTTGTGTACAGTATCATTCTTTGGTACGACTTATTTGCATCATAATCAGTCGTCATGATATATATAGAGTACCAGTAGTCCATATACCTTTTTGACGGGATACTCTTCAAATTACTCATCTGCACATTGAACTATTTCCAAAGGATTTCATATTAAATGTGTTTTCATGTAACCGGGTATTTGTTTCACGTGAACTTTGGATATTTATATATTTATTGGTACTGTAAGATTCTTTTGAGAAGTTTTTATTTGATATAGTTTTGTCATTGTAAGCTCAATGAATTATATAGTTGGGACCGGGTACTTCTCTAGCAATTTACGGTTATGGAAGTTAACAGTACAATTCGACAGCAATTTAATATCATGTTATGATCTTTATCTGTTTGTTGAGTCAAGTAAAATGCTATACATATGGGTACTCAAAACACATTGCTTTTGATGATGGACTCTGGGTGTTTGTTTATCAGGCTGTTTATGAGCACCATCCTCGTCCAAAGCAACTGATCGTGGAGAATGATTTGCCTCAGAAGCTTCAAAATTTGATCGAGGAGCGAAGAGATGGGCAGAGTTCTGGTGGCCAAGTTCTGGTAAAACAAATGGCTACTTCATTACTCAAAGCACTTCATATCAACACAGTTTTGTAAATTCGTGCTGTCTTATATTACTTGTGTGTTGACATTTGTTTCTTAATTTTTCTGTTTTCTTGAAATCAACGTTGAAGTGTAAATCATTTTCCTGTTGTCAGCCTGTACGTTTGGAATTGTGGCCGTCTTAAGCTATATTTATATTAATATATATGTTTTGTGAATGTAAACTAAATATTCTTTCCCCCCCTTATCAATTTTAACTGTTAGTATATACTGCAATATAAACTTTAAGCAGAATTGGTTATTATTTCTGTGCATTTTGAACATGCAAATTTAACTTTTTGGTGTTACGTTT
Organism: Fraxinus xanthoxyloides; assembly: GCA_903798325.1. Classification (NCBI taxonomy): domain Eukaryota; kingdom Viridiplantae; phylum Streptophyta; class Magnoliopsida; order Lamiales; family Oleaceae; genus Fraxinus; species Fraxinus xanthoxyloides. The sequence goes on from CAIGRL010309054.1 coordinate 6,644, forward strand.
GTTACTTATTTAGTGAAATTATTCTTGATGCATTCAAAAATTGTTGATAGAAGATTTATTCCTCACCCACCCTTCACACTAACCTATGAACTCGCTTGCTAGGACACCTTGTGTCATCTTGAACGAGACATTTCTCATACTTCTGGACGTATTTGACGAGCAACATGTCGTGTCTTATTTTTTATATATACTTTTTATCAAAATTTCAATGCTCAATGGATACTTTCAGATTTGACATCCGCATGCATCATTATAGCCCACTGAGGAAGACTGGATATTTACTGTCCATTCTTGTGGCAATAAAACTGGCCAATCCACCACAAAACCATTATCAATGCCAATTTGTACTTCCAACTCATTGGCTAGATTGCCAAATTCGTTTCAAACAGGAAACTAAGCCTGGGGAAAACTTACAAATGAGGCCTCAGAGCTGATATGTTCTAGGGTTCCCTGCCCACCGCACCTTCCAACAAACGCAATTCATTGGACCAAGTGTTCTGCATCTCAAAACCCGCTGATTGATAAAGAATGAGCCCCCGTTGTCGGTAATGTGTTCTTTCATCTTCTTAAGAGCCTCAGCATCTCTAACTAGAATTAAATCAAACATCATTCCTCACGCGTCTCACCCCATCCCAAGAAAAGGAGAATCGACGCTCATTTCTGGCCTGTAAGCTGCCTTGGTTACTAATAAGCAGACAAATCATAGTTGCTACTATTGACTTGAGCAATGTGGATACTCTGGTTACTAGTCGTGACTCCATTAACATGGCTTCATTTGCATCATTCGAGTTTCAGTCAAACCACCACCGTTCTCCCTAGCACGGCTCACTCTCCATCCTCTGTTCCTCGTTCTCCCACCCCCATGGGCAGTCCATATTATTCAATGTCCAATGACGCCACACCCAAACACAGCACTCCAGTTGCCTCTCATACCTCAGCAAGAGATTGATTTCTATTTGGTTTGCCGCAATAAGGACCCGCAGTCCCCTACGTAGAGGCATCCATTGAAACCCGGACACACAACACCACCGGGTAATCAAGATCTACAGCCTCCACTAGCCTCCTCTCCTCATTGGCTAGCACATTCTTAATTCTCCAAGACCAAAAGTGACCAAAATATAAGATCAAGTTCTCCGAGTAATCGAAGTATACTACAAGGACTCGATCGATACGTCAAAATCTCCTCCTACACGAATTTATAAGTTGTATATGATTCTAGTGGTGTCTTTTTGCCAATGTTTACAGCAAATTATAACTGGACAAGAATTTAGTCATATTTGCCAAGAGGGAGGATATATTTTAATAAAAAGATGTGCAATCAAGAGGGAAAGGTCATCATTGACATAATTTTAAACTATAATCATTCCATTAGACATAAAAGCAGAACTAGATAGAAAAATTTCCCTTCGATCATTCCACGTAATGGGAGAAAATTTAGAGGTACATGGAAGCCAAAATGAGGGGCTAAAAAGGTCACATTCAAGAACTCATAATAATTTCATTAAATTAAAAATAACAACGAAGGCATAAATGCGAATTCTCTCAACATCTTCAATATAATAAAATATTACGTTATTTAAAAAAAAGTATGATCAGAACACAGATTTATGACTCCTATTAGGGATGTAAAGCAACCCTCCGTCGAGTCGAGCACGTATGCCTAATCGTCACCAAATGTGGTCTTCTTCCCTGCACCTGTAAACATTAGTTGCAAAATTGTTAGGCATAACACTAAATTTTACATAACACTTTGTTATCAAATAAGACATCACATCACATACGAGGTTGATATGCAAAAGCTAAGAAATTTAAACATTTTTCCACAACTCAAATTAAAAATTTTATTAGATATATACTGTAAATGATGATTAGACCTAATTTTTTTTAATCTTTAGGTAATGGAGCATATAAATCATAGAGTTGAAAAGTCTTACAATCGTACTAATACAGCGAGTAGAATTAAATTTCGTTATTATAATTAATATATTGGAACCAAGATGAGTCAAACTTCTTTCTACCAAGAAAATCAGCATCAACTCACTTCAAATATTCTGACTATATGGAATAATGTATTCATCTAGAGTGACGATTGTCACCAAGCTATGTGCTAGAGAGGCCATTGTACAATGAAATCAGAAATCAATTTTCTTCATTAGACAATGTGTGTCAGTGACCCCACTGCCACACAAACTGATGATGATTTGTCCAGATGAGTAGAGTTACTCGAGGCGATAATATACATTGATAAGCATACAAAAGTATACATAATTTTGTAACTTCAAGAAATATTACAGAAAAATATTTAGTGCAGGTGAAGTGTATATTGTCAAGAGTCCATAGAACGGAACAGGAAGTACATACCAGCAGCAAACATGCTTGGCTTCCCAGGAGTTCCACGTCCTCTTCCTCCACCTCCAAAGCGACCACCACCTCCTCGACCGCCACCTCCAAAGCGACCGCCACTTCCACGTCGGCCTCCAAAACGACCACCACTGTCCCGGCCACCACTCCTGCCACCTCTGCCACCACCAGCACTATCACCTCTTGGCTTAGCCTCTTCCACTGACAAGGAACTCTCCCCGAATTCAGATCCATCAAGTTCCAGAGCTTTGTTGAAGGCATTGCTCTCCTTAAAATCAATATATGCTATCCTGTGACAGGAACCATAATGAATTGGTCCTTGGGAAAAAAAATGTAGAATAGAAGGCGCAAGTCTCAGATGTCTGTTGTGTTGTTATTAAATAACCAACAGAGATCTGATATTTTTAACGTATAACACTTCAACTGAACTCAAACAGTAACAAAATACAAACCCTTTAACACCACCATCTTGATCTTTTGGAATGGAAACTCTTGTCATTTCACCACAGGAACCAAAATGATCTTCCAGAGCACTTCTAATCTGCAATTCGGATGTTCAGATTCAGCAAAACTCACCAACAGAGGAAATTAAAAAAAATTAATCTCACATAACGGAGAAATAAAATGTATGTGCTACACGTGCCTTGTCTTCACCATCATATTTATCAAAACCGCGAACAAATATTGTTTGCCCTTGAGGAGTTCTCCCCCCCTTCTGGTACGAGTTCTCGTTGCCACTAAAAACAGAAGTTTATCATAATACAAAATACGGAACTAAGAGAAATCATTCATACAAAAAGTAGAAAGCAGATACATACCCACTAGATGGAGTGTAGGATCCCCTTTCTTTCGCCATATCTAGTTTCACAGGACGACCGAGCAGATCTTTACCATTCAATTCCCGGAGGGCCTGCAAATTAATATATGGAGAGAGAATATTAACAGGACGCAGAAATATTGATATAAATAATAACTAATGAATCTCTTAAAGTCTAACAAAGGATCATGTGCCTAATGAGACAAACGTACCTTCTGTGCTGCTTCAACAGTAGCAAGCTCAACATGGCCAAAGCCCCTAAAGGAATTATCTTCTGACATGGCAAAGCGAACATCAACAACTTCACCAGCATCTTTGAAAAAATGTTCACTGTTATACAAATGTCAAAAAATATATAAATCGATTTAACATAAATCCAAAATCTTCAGTGCAACCAATACGTACACATCAGCCTGCTCAACAGAGTAGGAAAGATTCCCAACAAATAGAGTTTTGGAGCCCGTGGTTTGTGCTGTAGGAGTAGCAGGCGTCTTGGGCTGCAAATTTGAATAGCCACTAGTTTAGAAAACAGTCGACAAAAACCTACAGGATACCACGTCCCCAAAAGGGATCATTTTTCTATAAACATATTTCTTATTCTGAAAAATCTTATTTCCGCAAATTGAACTCTTTATTTCAGAAAGTTATTCTGACTTCCGAAAAATCTATATTCCTATACAGTATTGTTGAAATTTTACAAACCTAAAGCTTTTTGCATTTTCACTGGTGTACACATTCAACAATGTAAAGAGATGTGCAACAAAAATATCTTCACTCAAAAGGATTGAACTCCAAAAGAATGTTTTTAATTGGTATGGAGAAAACATGATTTATTTAAGTAAAAGCGCAGACACGAGTCAAGTGAAGAAAAACTACTCACGGTCTCCTTTGTTGGTGCCAGACCAGTTGTTTTCACACCAGCATCCTGTTCCATCAAGAAATCCAAGTACAAGGAGATGAATATAAATCATAATTTGGGCAAGCAGCATGTGGATTAATATGTACAGCCAAAACTGCATGTTTAAGTATGCTCAACTAAATTGTACACCATCTAGTTTATTCATGTATCATCATCAAAAAAGGGGAAAAAAGGTCACAGAACCTCCCTTGCACACAGCATAACATCTTGCCAAAGACAAGAAAGGAAAATGAGAAAAATCATGTAGTTGGACCCTTTAATTTAATGAAAATATCTTCTACCATTTTCTTGGGAGTTATGGTAGGCTTTTCATCTTCTGACTCTTCTTCCTCTGTAGACTCTTCCTCAGAACTGCTATCCTTAGAGGCAGGAGTAGACTGCCAATGTCAAGTAAAAGAATGAGCGGCCTGAACCTATAATTTTATGCATATACTAAATTAGCCCAAATTATATTTATGAATTGTACCTTCTTCAACCCTTGAGTTTTTGATGGCTCATCATCACCAGAGCTTTCCTCTTCACTGCTACTATCCTCTTCTGTAGCTTTTACGCTAGGTTTAACGGCATTTGAAGTTGCCAAGATCTGAAAGAGATGAAATTTCACAATCACTAACAATGACAGATGAAAATTCAGCCATGAGAGTAAATAAGTTACATATTGATCACGTACTGGGACTTTCTGCTTCTTCTTTTGAGGTTGTTCGTCATCACTTTCCTCAGAACTGTCAGATTCAGATTCCTCAGTGGAATCATCTTTCTTTATAGCAGCTACTGAGCCATTTTTAGTTGTAGGAACATCATCTTCTGAGCTTTCATCATCACTGCTCGACTCATCCTTCTTTGAAGCTGCAACAGGGGCATTTTTAGTCACAGCAGCAGGAACTTTCTTGGTTGCTGCAACTTCCTCGTCCGAGTCAGACTCATCTTCAGAATCAGAATCCTCACTTGACTCATCAGAGTCAGACTCTTCTTTCTTCTTAGTAGCAGCAACAATGCTGCTCTTAGCAGCTGGTAGCTTTGTTTTAGGAACCTGCAGGAGACAACAAATAATGACAGGTGAAGATGCATCAAGACTAGCAATTGAAACAAACAAATAACAAAAAAATTGAAAAATTAAATTGCTAAACTTACTTCATCCTCATCAGAAGAGCTATCATCTGAACTGCTAGATTGTTTGCTATTTTTGGCCACACCATTTCTAGCAGCATCTTTTCCTTTAGCAGGCTCCTGCACATGTCGTATAAGTGAATGAGAAGAACATTAATGTTCAAAACTTTAAAGAAAACATGGGCTACGTGGATATAAGATAGTAAAAGCAGAAAGCAACACTCACATCATCAGAAGATGATTCTTCTTCAGAACTACTAGATTCTTTCACCGGCAGCTTGACTAATGCTCCTCCCTTCTTAGCTGGTAACTTAACCTAACAATTTACAAAAAAATAAACATCAACAGAAACTAACATGAAGCAAACTTCATAGATTTAAAAACATAAGACAGGATAATGCTTCAGTAATTGTATGTCAAAGTGCCAACTATATAGACCTAGAAAAAATCACAAAATTGATAAAGATTAAAAATTTCAATAAGCATAACTGGTTCAGGCCACAAAGGTGAAGTACAACATCCAGAGGTATAAAATAAATATGCAACTTAATAGTCGGGTTAATCCAGGCACATACATAAAAATCACACAAAGAGATTTAAAAGCAGAGGAGTAAGGATAAAAATGGCAAATAATGATCTTTAATATATTTCCAGAAACCAGCATGAATCAAAATCATATATTTAAAAACATTAGTGAAGAAAATGCTTTCATAATTGAATTTGTCAAAGTGCTAACTATTAACAATATAGGCCTAGTAAAATTCACAAAATTTGATAAAAGATTTTTCATAAAGCTTTTCTCTAGCCACAAAGGTAAAGTTCAAAAGCACAAGGTCCGACGCTAGTATGCATCTTATAATCAGAATAATTAAATATATCGCACACGTATTAACATACGAATTAAAAGCAGAGAAACAATAAGGATATAATTGCAAAGAATAATTATAATAAAATGGCAAACAAACCTTGAGCTCTTCTTCAGAGGAAGAGTCTTCTTCCGAAGAAGACTCCACTTTCTTCTTGACGTTCTTCTTCTGAACCTTAGCCTCATTCTTCTTCTCCACTTCCACGTCCTTCTTCTGCTTCTTAGCACTCACTAGTTGCTTCTCTATAGCATCCTCAGCTACTCTCTTACCTATCGATTCAAAAACGAACACACACAACGTAAAATCAGTAATAATAATCTATAATAGCCGCACAGAGAAAATCAAACAGAAACAACAAATTTAAACCTTTCTTCATCAGTTTGGTGGGAGCGGCTACAGCAGGAGGTGCATCTACCTGCAAATCACACACAAATCTTTAAAAAAAAAAAAAAATGAGTAGAAAAAAAAAACGTGAGAAAGCTAACAATATTTACCTTGGAAGCTGATTTCTTTGTTGATTTCCCCATTGAATATTGTAGAAGAGTGAAGATATGAGACGATATATAACAAAACCCTAAGTTATTAGGGTTTAACTATAGATTTCTCGGCTGCTAGATATTTTTCGTCCGGAGAGTATAAGCTTGTTATATATAGAGAGAGAACGAGAGTCCGTAGTATAAGAGAAAAGCACCGCCGCTTTAGGGTTTGTAATTAGGACCTTGTTAGATAAAATAATTTTTACTGCGTAGAATGGAAATCATAATTTTTATTATTTTTTAACCACGTAACTTTAATTGAAAATTATTTTTTACCCTAAATTTTCTTTTCATTATATTTTATTTCTTTTTTGTTCTATCCTCATAAATTGGATTTACAAATTTATTTTAAGAATTAAATAAAAATCGAGGATTAAATTGAAAGTACTCATCAATTTGGAGGATGAAATAAAAGGGCGCATTTGAGATTGTCAACTTATTCTATGAGATTGCACGTTAGACCCTGAACCATATTTCCAACTAGAATAACGTTCTTCATGGTGAGCAAATATGGTAATCATTCTATATGGTAACTTGTTATTTAATGCATTAATTTTCTGTAATTTTATTGCCTCAAATATCGAGATAATAAATTGTCACATAAAACAACTATTGCCATCTGACTATAAATATCATTATTCTTCCAAATATAATGAAAAGTAGGGATTGACTTATTTGATTTTGTTTTACCATGACCATCCAACTTTGTATTTAATGTTACCATAACTAGCTAATTTGATTTTATTTTATCATGCTAATCGAATTTTATATAACGCTTTACCATGACCACACAATTTCATATAATATTTCACCATGTCCACACAACTACTTTTCACTAATTCATTAATTTTAAAACGTAAAATGGTAACTTACATTATATATAAAAAAATAATAAAATTAAAACTTATTTAAAAAAAGTTACTTTGAAAAATAAAATAAAAACTTATTTTTAAAGTAAATGTTTTTAAAATTTTAAAAAAATATTTTAATTTATTATATATATATATATATATATATATATATAATACAAAGTTACCGTTTTACCACTTTAAAGTAGTGAAAATTGTGAAAAGAAATAAGGTGATCATGGTGAAATATTATATGACAATGGCTGACCGTGGTGAAACATTTCATATACATTATTACTTTTGAAGGTTTGAGCGTCACATTTAATGGTATTGGAGCATGATTATGTGACCCATCATCGTGTACGGTCCAAATGGTCTGAACTTATAGTAGTTGTGTAAATTATTCAATTTTAAACTATGTGGTATATGTTTCCAGGCAAATGATAAATATATTAAAATATACTATGAAATCGATCTTTATAAATATTGAATCAAAAAGTCTATCTCTCAAGCTCGTGCTTGTTAAGCAAAGCCCAAAAGAATGCTGGGACAATTATGACATCATCTGAATCAGTATTCTTTAAGTTTATTTCAAATATTTTTGCACCTATTTAACTCTAAAATACACATTCACACATGTGAATTTAGATACTGTAAAATTTACAATTAAAACATTACATTCTCCAGTCATTGATAGTCCTCCGGGTCAATAAGTATTTACTTCTATAACTCCTTCCCCAAAGCAACTTTCAAAAATGCTCCAACATGTTCGGTAATGAAAAAAATTAAAAGAATTGTTGTTACTTTTAGACCTATGATTCATTTGGTAGAACTTTTGAAAAGACAAATGTTGCTTCTAAAATTAAGAATCTACTTTTTTATATATTTGAATAATTTTATAAAAGTATTTTGTCTGATTAAAAGAGTTTATAAAATAAATTCACTAAAGATTGCTTCACCAGAAAGCTCTCCTAAAAGAAAAGGAAGCAAAAGTAAAAGTTCCACGTTCTACAACTCAAAAAAGACTATTTCTGCAAAACAAGAAGATATGGCCTTATGTTTATAGTAAGATGAGCATAGATACGTCGAGTCGAGTTTTCCATGCATTTCTCAAGCAAACACGCGATTCATATGTCCGATTCTTTCTCCGTAATAAAGTACTCAATACTAGTAAAAAGAATGTATGTATAAATATATCCATGAATTTTTTTTCCCCAATCATCAAGATAAGCAGACCTGAGTATCTAATATACATTTCCTCTTGATGGAATACTCTACTTTTAAGCAATAGCTCTTAACACCCACAAAGTAGAATTTTGAGATTCCTTCACCAAAAATTACTATTCAAGTTTAATCCCAAGATAGCTTTACTAATCAACAGCAGCTTTGTTTCTTCGACCATTTGGCTTAGGTAGACCATCAAAGATGGGTCTAGTAATGGAAGCAGAAGAAAGAGCCTGAAAGTCGGGCTTCAGACTCCACATCGTTGCAGGCCACATGGATGATATTGTGTTGTTATCTGGATCCTGCAGACATGACGTGCTTGATGACTTCCTTACTCCGCCGATACTGTCAGCTAGAAAAGCATCCCCCAATGCTATTGCTCTTTGGTTCATCCCACTTGCTTCAACATCTACTCCAGAGGAAGCTCGACTGGCTGACTTTGGTCTGAGAGCCAAGCCTTTGCCTGTAATGGTTGAAAATCCACCGCTAGCGTTGTTATCTTCTAGTAGCATTTCTGGGGTGCGTGAAGTAAAGTCTGCCTCAGATTTTTGACGCCTTCTCACCAACTTCTCGATCCATTTATCTGAGTCACTATCTTCGACTTCTTGAGGCAATGGCTGATTGGCCAGATCGCTATCTGATTTTCTATGATTACTCAGTGAAGAGTTAAAAATAGGTGAAGGTTTTGAAGATGGTCCGTCCTCTAGATACTGAGCACCTCTTCGATACACAGACATTTCAATACCTTCTGCTTCAGTTTTCTGATCTTCTGGCTTCAGACCGTAATAACCTTGTAAGCTGCGCATAGCTGGAGAAACTTTTCGCTGGGAAGAAGATTTCAGTGACTGAAATGAATCAAACAAATCAGAGTGCCTACGGCACGATGGTGTCCACTCAGAGCTGCTAGGTCTGCAATCAAACATAACAATAAGCCATTTAAAACCCCCTCATAAAAATCATTATTTCTAATACCAATTTGTGCATGGATTCATGTGTGATTAAGCATCTATTCGTTGAGCCCCATTATATAAAAACTCATTTTCAACCACACATTCTTCTAATAAAATAATTTCACGTAAACTCAAAATTTTACCCTAATTTTTAACCGCACATTCTCCAAAAAATCACTATTACAAAACTCATTCTCTCAAAAAATAGGGCTCACACACATCATAATTTGAGAAGGGACAGTGTTTAAAAATTCTGATTTCCGCTTAAATGCCAAATCAAGTAAAAAAAAAACAAAAGTTAATATTAGTTTGGCAGATGACAATTCAGAACATCGCTTATAGCCTGTCAGAGATGAGAAACCAGAATTAAGATGTAGTAGAATTGAATGCAGCTCAAATAACTAAATAAGGGAAATTTTCTAACTTGTCAAATTTTTTTAATGAAATTTGTCTCCCGCAAGAAATTTGTTAAATATGGCCATTCAGTCAGCAAAAGGACAGTGGTACCCTTTTATTATAATGTCATCTAGACAATCTAGGCAAATTTGACTAGGAAGACTAAAGTGTCTTAAATAAATGCACTAGAAACTATCCGCACTTTGCCTAGTTTGACGAGAATGCCTAAATAGATTAGAAATTCATGCCAAAAGGAAGAGAAAGAGTGTCTAAATTGACTATAAATTCTCTTTTGCTTGCCTAGATTGACGAGCATGACTAGATGGTTCGAAATTCGTGTAAAAATGAAGTGGGAGAATTTGGTAACACTTTTGAAGAGAGAGCATAAAATATTTTTCTAAAAATGGGCATTATTTAGAAACTCCTGCTTATATAACCGTAACCTACATCGCATTCAATTAGTTTGTCTCTGTATCCCTAGTTTATACCAATTATGTACGACAAATTTCATGACCGTGAGGGAAGAACAAACACACCATCTTAAGTCCCTGTTTGATGGCCATTATAAACAGAAATTGAGGGAAAATAATATTTTGAATAGTTAATTTTTTGTCAGAAGTGTGGTTAAAAAGTAGGGAAACGTTTGGTTTACGTGCGGATTATTTTATTGTGTGAATATATTGTTGAAAATGAATATGAGAAATAAAGAGTTTTAGTTTAAAGGGAGTCAAACAGGGGCTGAAGCTATGCCAAGTTCCGAACTTCTATAAACGTGGATCAGCCACATGTTATTATCTACACCTCTAAGAAAAAAAAAAGAAAAAAAATTATATATATATATATGTAA
>CAIGRL010309131.1:0-13831 GCA_903798325.1 Fraxinus xanthoxyloides
TATCATTACTCGGTCAAAATCTAAAATATGACCCAATTAAAAATTGAAATTCGATGTATACCATCTTAGTCCTTAGCTTTTCAAAACAATAAAAGATAACATACAAAAATTAAATTATACTCTATAAAAAAATTTCGAGGCATTACAGTCCATGTTTATAAACCCATAATCTTTTATATTTCTAACCAATGTGAAACTTTGTGTGTACTCTCAACACATACGAGTAAATTTATCAATTGATATTAAAAAACATGTGTGTGTGTGTGTGTGTGTTTGTGAAACAAAACTTGAATTGTATTGATTACCATACTTACCAAAAGCGCAAGTGAGTCCCATATAACGTGCAACATGTGTGTGATCACATCAAATTAGATGAAAGTGTATGTCCTAATGAGCATAGTTATGCAACTACGCATATATGCTTATGTAGGATCAAGTGCTTCTCTTTTGTTCAGTTAGACCATTTACTTTACCACAAAATCCATATGATATCTTTTATATATGTTTTGAATATTGATAGGATTCGAGAGTCGGCTACAAAAAACACTTTTACCATACAAAGACCTTAAATAATTGCATCACATTTAGCACATATTCAAAGTGAAATAAATCAATATTGGCCACGTGTCTCGCCGGATTTCAAGGTTAAAAAATTTTGTCATTTTAATTTTTGTTGTATTTCATGTAGTTAGAAAATTTTGCGATCTTTATTTTTCTGACAAGGGTAACGAGCTTCTGTACTTTTGAACTTGTTGCGTATTTAAACTTGGAATAATTCATTGTACTTCTTGGTGGTTTATTGAATAATAGGATCAAATTTGGATAATTCCAATTCTTTTCAGTCCAATTTTTGTACTTCTTGGGTATAAACGATTTTGTTTGCCAAGGATGATTTTCCAATCTTCATGCACGAACCAACGAGTCTTGATCGTCAATTTCCTTCCTTCTAAGAGAAACAACAAGTTTTGATTGTGTTCTTTATTTATTTTTTTTGTACTTATTTCTACCTTAGAAGGGATTCTTATCCAGGCTCTTGTATGCATCTTTAATCCTCAGCATGAATTTTTCAGTTTGTTCAACCATGACCTGAACTCAGGAACTCAGGATCCGTAGATTCCATCTATGGCAAACACATCAGGACTATATGTCTTGGCATTGTAATAACAACATTGTCTCTCAAAAAGTTTGAAAAAAAATTATCCTATTGCAAATTAAAGAATATCCTTCCACTGTTGAATGAATCGATTTTACGGTGATGCTGCAAATCCTTATCTACAGCAGCACATGTCTTCAAGTAGGAATGCTTCCATATATCGAATTTATGAAGCTTTTTATCCGATTCTATATCGAAATCTCGATTGAGTGAAGCTTCAACCAATGTCTCTTGCCAATTACAAAGAAGAGACGATGGCAACGACTCTCTAACTCTCTTCGCTACAAAATGTCCCCACGGACCATGCCCATCAAATATCCCACAGAATATCATATCTTCTTGGCATCCAAATTCCTACAACAGTAAATAAAACATCCTATTTATCACCAAAAAACCTCNCTATTGCAAATTAAAGAATATCTTTAAACCAAAACTACAAGTGATTAACACGAACCAAACGATCTGAAACACACGTGGGATGACATTCATGTAGATGAATTGTATTGAATTTGGACAGTACCAAGTCTTTTTGGTCCAACGTTGGTACTTTTCATGAAAAAATGATTTTGTTTATCATGGATCATTACCCAATCTCCTGCACGAACCAACTAGTCTTGATTGCGAATTCCCTTTCTTCTACAAGAATCAATGTGTTTTTGATTGTATTCTTTGTTTTGTTTTACATTTGTGACTTAGAAAGGATGCTGATCCAGGCTCTTGTTTATATCTTCAAACATTGGCATGGATTTTTCAGTTTGTTTGACCATGACATGAGCTAAAGAGCGTAGAATCCATCCGTGGCACAAGAATCACGATTATGTCTTCGCATTGTAACAATATTGGTCTTTCCAGAAAAGTCTGAAAAATATTATCCTATTGCAAATTAAAGAATATCTTATACTCTAAAACGCATAGCTCTCAGACTTATCTACCCTACTTTTTGTTGTCAATCCAGAGGCTTGAATTAACTTAATTTTGTTTAAGAAATCTTCGGTTTCGAAATCAGAAGCTACAATTGTTGTGGCTTCTTGCTCTCAGGCTTGTTTATATCTGCTATGTATCATAGGGAACAAAAGTAGGATTGTATTGATTACCATGCTTACCAAAAGCGCAAGTGATGAATACGCACCAAAGGATCAAAATCCTGTATCACGTGCAACACACGTGCAATGGCATTCATGTAGACAAAAGTTCATGTGCGAATGAGCATAGTTTCAACTATGTATATGTGCTCGTGTAGGGACATGAACTTCTTTTTTATTCAGATAGACTATTCATTTTATGGGAAAATCCATACGATTTCTTTTATACTTATGTTTTGAATATTGATAAGATTCAAAAGTCAGCTACTAAAAACACTTTTACCATACAAAGACCATAAATAATTACATCACATTTGGCACATATTCAAAGTGAAATAAATCAATATAAACTGGTTTAATTTAAATATTGGCCATAATCTCGCCTGATTTCAAGGAAAAAGAATTTATGTCAACTTAATTTTAATTGTGTTTTCTCTTACCACAGTCGGAAAATTTTGTAATCTTTATTTTGTTGACACGTGTCCTAAAATTCTACACTTTAGAACTTGCGGATGTATTTGAATTTGTAACAATTCATTGTACTTTTTGCTGGTTTTATTGAAGAATTATCGAATTAGGGTATTAGGATTGCATTGATTACCGTGCTTACCAAAAGTGCAAGTGATCAATATTAACCAAATGATCAAAATCCCATATCGTGTACAACACATGTGCGATCGCATTCAAATAGATAAAAGTGCATGTGTTAATGAACATAGTTGTGCAACTACGTATATGTGTTTATGTAGGATCAAGTGCTTCTCTTTTGTTCAGATAGACAATTTATTTTACCGCAAAATCCATACGATATCATTTATACTTATGTTTTGAACATTATATTATGTTATCTAGGATCCAAAAGTCATCTATTAGAAACACCTTTACCATACATAGACTGTAAATAATTACCAGACCTATGGCACATATTCAAACAGAAATAAATCAATATAAACTGGTTAAATTTAAATATTGATCTGTTGACTCGCCAGATTTCAAGGTTAAGAATTTATGCTGTTTTAATTTTAGTTGTGTTTTCTTTTGCTATAATTGGAAAATTGTATAACTGTTATTTTGTTGACTTGTGTCTTGAACTTCTGGATTTCTGAACTTCTTTCGAATGTATTTAAATATTGACCAAGTCATTGTAATTTTTGGAGGTTTATCGAACAATAGTATTGATTTTATATAGTTCCAATTCTGGTTGGTCCAATGTTGGTATTCTTCATGAATAAATAATTTAGTTTGTCAAGGATCATTTCCCTTTGTCCACGAATTAACAAGTCTTGATTGTCAATTCCCTTCTATGACAATCAATGGGAATTTTTTTTTCTTGACCTTAGAAATGATGCTCATCCAGTTCTTGTATATATTGTCCAACCTTAGCATGAATTTTTCAGTTTGTTCGACCATGACCTGGACTGACGAGCCATAGAATCCATCCATGGCAAAAGCATCAGGATCATATGTCTTCGAATTCTATACTCGCTTGAACAGTTGCAAATTAAAGAATAACTTATACCCTAAACACTATATCTTTTGGGTTTTGCTATGTGTCAACTGACCCCTGTGTACAACCCCCTCACAATGGGGGGGCCACAAATTTTTTTTTTTGGACGTGGACCCCGCTATTGTGAGGGGGCTATGTACTCCGTTGTACAAATAACAAAACTCATATCTTTCGGGCTTATCCACCCAACTTTTCATTGTCAATCCAATGGAAGTTACAGAGGCCTGAATTAACTTAACTTTTTTATGAAATCTTTGGTTTTTGATTCAAAAGCTGCAATTACTGGGGCTCATTGCTCGTTGCTCTTGGTCTTGTTTTATTTCTACTGCTCGAGTTCAACTGTGCCATATACGAGGATTTCATTCCTGAAACATAGGAGTTAGTTTATCCATCCAGTTAACTAACATGCATATAACAATGACTGCATTGATTACCATGCTTACCGAAAGTGTAAGTTATGAACACGAACCGAAGGATCAAAATCCCAGATCGCATGCACCACACGTTCGATCACATTCACGTAGAAAAAAAGTGCATGTGTTAATGAGCATAGTTGTTAAACTACGTATACATGCTTAAGTAGGATCATTTATACGTGTTTTGAACATTATATTATGTTATATAGGATTTGAAAGTCGGCTACTAAAAAAACTTTTACCATGCATAGGCTGTAAATAATTACCGCACAAATAGCACGCAATCGAACAGAAATAACTCAATAGGAACTGGTTTAGTTTAAACATTGGCCGCATGGTTCACTCAATTTCAAGGTTTAGAATTTTTTTCAATTTAATTTTAGTTGTGTTTTCGTTTACCGTCATTGGAAAATTGTATAACCATTTTTTTGTTGAATTGTGTCTTCTACATCTAGACTTTTGAACTTCTTCCGAATGTATTTAAATATTGTACAAGTCATTGTAATTTTTGGAGGTTTATTGAATAATAATATTGAATTTAGAAGTTCCAATTCTTGTTGGTCCAATTTTGGTATTCTTCATGAATAAATAATTTAGTTTATTAAGGACCATTTCCCTATCTTTGTCCACGAACTAACGAGTCCTCATTGTTAATTCCCTTCTACGAGAATCAATTGGGTTTTGATTTTAAGTTTTTTCCTTACACTTTTGTCTACCTTAGAAAGGATGCTCATCCAGGCTCTTGTATATATCTTTCAACCTTTGCATGAATTTATCAGTTTGCTCCACCATGACCTGAATTGAAGAGCCATAGAATCCATCCATTACAAAATCATCAGGATCATGTCTTTGACTATATCAGTCTCCCTCGAAAAGTTTGAAAATATTATTATATTGCAAATTAAAGAATAACTTATGCTCTCAACACTATAGCTCTCAATCTTACCTACCCAACATTTTTATTGGCAATACAATGGAAGTTACAGAGGCCTGAATTAACTTGATTTTTGTAAGAAATTTTGGTTTTTTAAAAAAAAAAAAAAAGCTGCTATTACTGGGGCTTATTGCTCTTGGCTCTATATAAATAAATATATATTGCTATCACGTGGAATAAAACTATGATTGCATTGATTACCATGCTTACCAAAAGTGCAAGTGATCAACACGAACCAAAAGATCAAAATCCCATATCACGTGCAACACACGTGCAAGAATTCAAATAGAAGAAAATGCATTTGCTAATGAGCATAGTTGCGAAACTACGTACATGTGCTTACGTAGGACTAAGTGGTTCTCTTTTGTTTGGTTAGACCATTTAATTTATTGCAAAATCCATACGATATCATTCATACGTATGTTTTAACATTATATTATGTTATATAGGATTTGAAAGTCGGCTACTAAAAACACTTTTACCATACAAAGCCGGTAAATAATTAACACACATTCATCACACATTCAAACAGAAATAAATCAATATAAACTGGTTTAATTTAAACATTGGCCACGTGTTTTCCAAGATTTAGAGGTTTAGAATTTGTCATTTTAATTTTAGCTGTGTTTTCTTTTACCGTAATTGGAAAATTGTATTATTATTATTATTAGTGTTGTTGTTGTTGTTGTTGTTGTTGTTGAACTTCTTGAGAATGTATTTAAGTATTGAACAAGTCATAGTAATTTTTGGGGGTTTATCGAATAATAATATTGAATTTGGGTAGTTCCAATTCTTGTTGGTCCAATATTGGTAATATTCTTCGTGAATAAAATATTTAGTTTATCAAGGATGGTTTTTTAATCTTTGTGCACGAACTAACGAGTATTGATTGTCAATTCCCTTCCTTCTACGAGAATTAGCGGGTGTTGATTGTATTGTTTTACACTTCTGTCTACCTCAGAAAGGATGCTCATCCTGTCTCTTGTACATATCTTCCATCCTTAGCATGAATTTTTCAGTTTGTTCGACCATGACCATAACTGAAAATCCATAGAATCCATCCATGGCAAAAGCATCAGGATCACATGTCTTCACATTGTAACAATATTGGTCTTTCTTGAAAAAGTGAAAAATGTGATCCTACTGCAAATTTTAGAATATCTTATACCCTAAATAGTGTAGCTCTTAGAGTTATCTACCCAACTTTTCATTGTTAATCCTTTGGAAGTTACGTAGGATTGAGTTAACTTAATATTTTTAAGAATACTTCGGTATTTAAAACAAAAGTTGCAATATTGGGGGCTTGTTTTATTTCTGCTATTCGAGCTGAATTGTTCTCTATATCCCATATCACATGCAACACACGTACGATTGCTTCAAGTAGACGAAGTGCATGTGTTAATGAGCATAGTCGTGCAACTACGTATATGTGCATACGTAGGATCGAGTGCTTCTCTTATTCAGTTAGACCATTTATTTTATAGCAAAATGCATAAGATATCTTTTATACTTATGTATTACATAGTTATTGGATTTGAAAGTCCGATACAAAAAACACTTTTACCATGCAAAGACCATAAATAGTTACGTCACATTTAGAACATATTCAAAGTGAAATAAATCATTATAAACTGGTTTAATTTATTTATTGGCCATGTCTCTCGTCGGAATTTAATGTTAAGAATTTATGTCATTTTACTTTTAGTTGTGTTTTCTTTTACCGTAGTCAGAAAATTTTTAACCTTTATTTTGTTGACTTGAGTCTTGAACTTCAAAACTTTTGAACTTCTTGAGAATGTATTTAAATTTGGATTAATTCATTGTACTTTTTGGTGATTTACTGAATAATAGTATTGAGTTTGGATAGTTCCAATCCTTTCGGTCCCATATGGGTACTTTTGTGGATAAATGATTTTGCTCATCAAGGATCATTTCCCAATCTTTGTGCACGAACAAATGAGTCTTGATTGTCAATTCCTTCCTTCTACGGGAGTCTAGAGGTTTTAATTGTGTTCTTTGTTTTGTTTTACACCTCTGTCTATGTAATTGTGTTCTTTGTTTTGTTTTACACTTCTGTACCTTAGAAAGGATGCTCATCTAGACTCTTGTATATATCTTCCTACCTTAGCACGAATTTCACAGATTTGTTTGAATATGACCTGAACTAAAGAGATATAATCCATCCATGGCTAAAGCATCAGGATTATATGTCTTTGCATTGTAACAATAACAGTCTCTCTCGAAAAGCATGAAAAATGTGATCCTACTGCAAATTAAAGAATATCTTATGCCCTTAAAAGTGTAGCTCTCAGACTTATCTACCCTACTTTTCATGTCAATCCAATGGAAGTTACGGAGGCTAGAGCTAATGTAATTTTTACAAAATCCTTCGTTTTAAAAACAAAAGCTGCAATTAATGTGGCTTATTGCCCTTGTTCTTGTTTTATTTCTGCTACTTAAGTTGAATTGTGCGGATTTCATTACAGGAAACATAGGAGTCAATTTATCAAACAATTGATGTTATATATATAAATTGCTTGTCATATGGAAGAAAACTATGATTGTATTGAATACCATGCTTACCAAAAGTGCAAGTGACGAACACGAATGAAAGGATCAAAATCTTAACTCGTGTGCAACTCACATGTGATCACATTCAAGTCAATGAAAGTGCATGTTCTAATGAGCATAGTTGTGCAACTGCGTATATGTGCTTATGTAGGATCAAGTGCTTCTCTTTTGTTCAGTTAGACCATTTATTTTATCGCAAAAATCCAGAAGATAGATATCTTTTATACTAATGTTCTGAATAAATATAGGACTCGAAACTCGGCTACGAAAAACACTTTTATACCATACAAAGACCATAAGTAGTTACATCATATTCATCATCTATTCAAAGTCAAATAAATCAATATAAACTGGTTCAATTTAAATATTGTTCACATGTCTCACCGAATTTCGAGGTTAAGAATTTACATCATTTTAATTTTAGTTGTGTTTTCTTTTACGACAATGAAAAAAATTATAACCTTTATTTTGTTGACTTGTGTCCTGGACTCTTATACTTTTGAACTTCTTACAGATGTATTTAAATTGGGAACAATTCATTGAACTTTCCGTGGTTTATCGAAAAATAGTATCAAATTTGGATAGTTCCAATTCTTTTCGGTCCAATGTCGGTACTTTTTGTGAATAAGCGATTTTGTTTGTCAGTGATCATTTTCCAATCTTCGTGCACAAACCAACGATTATTGATTGTTAATCCTTCCTTTTAAGAGAATCAACAGTTTTTTGTTGTGTTCTTTAGTTTGTTTACACTTCTATCTACCTAAGAAGGGATGCTCATCCAGGCTCTTGTATACATCTCTCAACCTTTGTGTGAATTTTTTAGTTTGTTCGATCATGACCTAAACTCAAGAGCTGTAGATTCCATCCATGGAAAAAGCATCAGGATTATATGTCTTTGCATTGTAACAATATTGATCTCTCTTGAAAAGTCTGAAAAACGTTATACAATTGCAAATTAAAGAATATCTTATACCCTAAAACATATAGTTCTCAGACTTATCAATCCAATGGACGTTACAAAGGCTTGAATTAACTTAATTTTTTTTAAGAAATCTTAGGTTCTGATAGCAAATGCTGCAATTACTGGGGCTTACTACTCTTGGTGTTGTTTTATTTCAGCTACATGAATTGATTTGTGAGGATTTCATTATTGGAAACATAGGAGTCAATTTATCAATCAATTGATAATAACAAACAAGTATATAAATATAGCTTATCGTAGGGAACAAAAATAGGATTTTATTGATTACCATGCTTCCAAAGGATCAAAATCCCATATCACTTGCAACGCAAGTGTAACGACATTCGTATAGATGAAAGTGCATGTGCTAATGAGCATAGTTGTGCAACTACGTATATGTGCTCATGTAGGACCAAGTGCTTCTTTTTTATTCAGATAGACCATTTATTTTATAGCAAAATCCATACGATATCTTTTATGAATATTGATAGGATTCAAAAGTTGTCTATTAAAAACACTTTTACCATACGAAGACAGTAAGTAATTACATCACATTTGGCACATATTCAAAGTGAAATAAATCAATATAAACTGGTTCAATTTAAATATTGGCCACGTGTCTCACCAGATTTCAAGGTTAAGAATTTATGTCATTTTAATTTGAATTGTGTTTTATTTTACCACAGTTGGAAAATTCTGTAACCTTTATTTCATTGACATGTGTCATAAACTTCTATACTTTAGAACTTCTTGCGAATGTATTTAAATTTGGAACAATTCATTGTACTTTTGCCAGGTTTATTGAAAAATTGTATTGGATTTGGACTATTACAATTCTTTTCGGTGCGATGTTGGTACTTTTCTTGAATAAATGATTTGTTTATCAAGGACCATTTCACAATCTATGTGCATGACCCGACGAGGCTTGATTGTATATTCCCTTCCTTCTACAAGAATCAATGGGTTTTGATTGTATTCTTTGTTTTGTTTTACACTTGTGTCTACGTTAAAAAGAATGCTCATCCAGGCTCATGTTTATATCTTCAAACATTGGCATGAGTTTTTCAGTTTGGTCGACCTTGACCTGAACTGAAGAGCCATAGAATCTATCCATGGCTAAAGCACCAGGATTATGTCTTCGCATTGTAACAATATTGGTCTTTCTCGAAATGTCTGAAAAATGTTATCCTATTGCAAATTAAAGAATATCTTATACCCTAAAAATGTATAGTTCTCAGTCTTATCTACCCTACTTTTCGTTGTCAATCCAATGAAAGTTACAGAGGCTTGAATTAACTTAATTGTGTTTATTAAATCTTAAGTTTTGAAAACAGAAGCTGCATTTATTGGGCTTATTGCACTTGTTTTATGTCAGCTACTCAAGCTGAATTGCGAGGATTTCATTACTGGAAACGTAGGAGTGAATTGGCCTATGAATCGATGATAAAAAACAAGTATATATGCGTGTGTGTGTGTGTGTGGGCGCGTGTGTGTGGGGTGTGTGCATGTGTGTGTGTTACTTATCATATGAAACAAAACTTGGATTGCGCAGATTACCATGCTTACCAAAAGAGCAAAGTGATGAACATGAACCAAAGGATCAAATCCCATATCACGTGCAACATATGTGCAATCACATCCAAGTAGACGAAAGTGCACGCACTAATGAGCATAGTTGTGCAATTATGTAAATATGCTTTTGTAGGATCAAGTGCTTCTCTTTTGTTCAGTTAGACCATTTATTTTATCACAAAATCTTACAATTTCTTTTATACTTGTGTCTTTAATATTTATAGGATTTGAAAGCCAGCCACTAAAAACAATTTTACCATACAAAGACCGTAAATATTTTTGTCACATTTAGCACATATTCAAAATGAAATAAATCAAGATAAACTGGTTTAAATTAAATATTGGCCATGCCAGATTTCAATGTTAAGAATTTGTCATTTTAATTTTAGTTTTGTTTCCTTTTACAATGTTGGAAAATCTTGTAACCTTTATTTTGTTGACTTGTGTTTTGAACTTGCCAGTGTATTCAAATTTGGAACAATTCATTTTAGATTTGGTGGTTTATTGGATAATAGTATCGAATTTGGATAGCTCCAATTCTTTTTGGTTCAATTCATTACTTTCCGTGATCAATGATCATTTTCCAATCTTGTGCATGAACCAACGAGTCTTGATTGTCAATTCCCTTCCTTCTAGGAGAATCAACAGTTTTTTTTCCACTTACCTTAGAAATGATCTTGCATATATCTTCCAACGTTAGCATGAATTTTTCAGTTTGTTCGACCATGACCTGAACTGAAGAGCCATAGAGTCCATCCGTTGCAAAAGTATCAGTATCATATTTCGTCGCATTCTAACAATATCGGTCTCTCCCAAAAATCCGAAAAAAGTTATCCTATTGCAAATTAATGATTAACTTATGCACTAAATAGTTTAGCTCTCAGACTCATCTACCCAACTTTTCATTGTCATTCAAATGGAAATTACGGAGGATTGAATTAACTTAAACTTTTTAAGAAATTTTTAGTTTTTAAAATAGGAGCTCCAATTATTGGGGCTTATTGCTCTAAGGCTTGTTTTATTTCTGCTACTGGAAACATTGGAGTAAATTTTTCAATCAATCGATGTTAACAAACAAGTATATATATTATTTATCGTATGAAACAAAACTTGGATTGTATTGATTACCATACTTGCCGAAAGTGCAAGTGATAGGATCAAAATCCCATATAATGTGCAACACGCGTGCGATCACATCAAGTCAGACGAAAGTGCACATGCTAATGAGCATAGTTGTGCAACTACGTATATGTGTCTGTAGGATCAAGTGCTTCTCTTTCGTTCAGTTAGATCATTCATTTTATCTGAAAATCCATATGATATGTTTTATACTTATGTTTTGAATATTGATAGGATTTGAAAGTCTAAAAACACTTTTACCATACAAAGACCTTAAATAATTGCATCAAATTTATCACATATTCAAAGTGAAATAAATCAATATAAAATGGTTTAATTTAAATATGGGCCACGTGTCTCGCCGGAATTCAAGGTTAAGAATTTTTGTCATTTTAATTTTAGTTTTGTTTTCATTTACCATAGTTTGAAAATTTTGTAACTTTTAATTTGTTGATATTTGGGGTCAACTTATTTTAAATCATTTGATAAATGTGAATCATGCGTGTTGGACAAGATGACCAAATTTACTTTTTTTTTTCTTGAAAAATGAGAAAGAGTTGCTCTGTTACAGTATGTAAATCCATGACAATCATCCCTAGAGGTGGTTTCTATTACTTTATCACTTTTACTGATGACCATTCTAGATACAGATATATATACTTGATGAAATTTAAGCATGAAACACTTGAAAAGTTAAAGGAATTCAAGGTAAAAGTAGATAAGCAAATAGGTAAAGATAATCTCACACTGAGATCCAATTGAAGTTGACAATATCCTAAAGAGGAAAGTTTATATTATTAAAGGAGAATGGGATTTACTCCAATGAACTCCGCCACATACACTGCAACATAATAGTGTATCAGAACGGAGAAATCACACGCTATTAGACATCACAAAATCGTGTCCCATCTATGTTGGTGACAAAACTTCATAAGAGTTATGGAAAGGCAGGAGTCCTAACTTGTCTCATATTAAAGTTTGGGGTTGCGAAGCTTATGTGAAGTGCATTGAATAGGATAAGTTTGAGGCTAAGTCTGATAAATGCATATTTGAGGGATATCCGAAAAAGACAATTGGACATCAATTCTATAATCCCATTGAGAGGAAGTCTTCATATCAAAACATGTCGTCTTCCTAGAGAGTTCATCATGAGAGATCAGTGTGAGCAAATTAAAACTTGAAGAAATTTAAGAGTCTACAGGTATAGTTGATCAAGTAAATGAACATAAGTCTGATCACACACCTGTTGAGAGAAAAACTATGGTTCAGGATGTAAAGATTTATGAGCATACTCAAGTTCAGCATAAGTAAAGTAAAGATCATTCGACCTCCTAAAAAGTACGAATTCATGATTACAAATCTGGCATTACTAATCAAGATGAACCTTCTAAAAACGAAGAAAAGTTAAGTGTTGACTTAAAGATATGGCAGGAAGACATGAAATTTGAAATGAACTTGATTATACAAACAAGGTGTAGACCTTAGTCGACCCACCTAATGGAATAAAACTCATAGCTGTAAGTGGGTTTACAAGAAGAAGGTCTACATGGATGGAAATGTCCATACATACAAGGCAATGCTAGTAGCAAAATGTTACAAACAAAGACAAGGAGTTGACTCTTTTTCACCTATTTTCATGCTTAAGCCCATTCGTATTTTGTTTGTAATAGCTGTATATTATGACTATGAGATAAGACACATGGATGTCAAACCTACGTTTCTTAATGAGGATCTTCAAGAGGAAGTGTAAATGACATAGCACGAAAGTTTTGAATCTAAAGATGCTAACAAGGTATGCAAACTTAATCGCTCCATATAAGTCTCCATAGTTGGAATCTTTGATTTGATGAGATAATCAAAATGTTTAATTTTATAAAAAATAAAGACGAAATGTGTGTTTACAAGAAAATAGTGGGAACATTGTCGTATTTCTAATATTATATGTAGATGACATATTATTAATGGGAAAGGACATTCCTNATGTAGATGACATATTATTAATGGGAAAGGACATTCCTATGCTTCAATAGCTAAAATTATGGTTGACAAAGTATTTCTCCAAGAAAAGTTTGGAAGCAACGACTTGATCTATAGAGATAGATCTTGAAGTTTACTTAACATATCCCAATCTACATAGATAAAATATTTAGAAGATTTTCTATGGAGAAAATGAATTGAGAGCTCATGGATAATTGATGTTAGCTTATAGTCGGACTAGAATGATAGCAAATCTCAAATAGGATATTGGACTACTCTTAATAATAGAGTGGCTAGTTGGAAAGGTTCCAAACGGGAAGTAATCACCTATTCAATAACGAGAGTCTAATACATCATTGCTTCAGAAGCAATAGAGGTTGTGATCTGGATCCAAAAGTTCATTAATGAACTTAAAGTGGTACCTAATATTGTAGATCTCATACATATATATATTGCAATAACAATGGAGCCATAGCGTAAGCGAATGAACTAATGTCTCATCAATAATCTAAATATGTGTTAAGGTGGTATCATCTTAT
>CAIGRL010309189.1:0-14375 GCA_903798325.1 Fraxinus xanthoxyloides
TGGCTTCCTTCCATCAAAATATTCATTCCCAAAAAATCCAGTTTATGCTACACAACCACAGCATGCTTCAACATCTCAACAACTTTCTCAAGTTGGGAATTTACCAGACAATAAAAGGAAGGCAAAAAATACCAAACAAAAAACCATACAGCCTCCTCGTTATCCTTTAGAAGACTATCTCATGAAAAATTATACAACGCTTAGAGATTAGATACCACGGCATACCTCCGAGTAAGAAATTAACTTTTAATGTATGAGCATCAATATTATAATTTACACTTACTTCATTTCATGTTAATTTAGATTATATTATGCAGCGCAATTTGGGAAATTGGAAGCAATAATATGTATACAAGAGACACGTTGAAACATTTAATGGATGTAACAAAAGATATCAGTGTTGCGGTTAGTCAAATAAAATTTAATACATTTTGTTTTCATATTAAATACATCTAACTTACATTTATTTATTGTGTTAGATTATCGATGTGGAATTAAAATTACTCAGACAATTAATCAACGATGGTTGCACCGTTGTTTCTAAAGAGTATGCAATCATGGACTTTGACTTTGCAGCAGAATGTGTTCGTCATCGCATATAGGCAGTAAATCCACAACATGCTGAACCTTTAAACTTGACTCGTTTGAATGAGTATCTACATGGCAACCTGCCAATTGCTGGTCGTCCATGGATACTGTGCAACTATATATTAATTACATTTTCACATTCAGTTAACACTTGGTATCTTTATGTCATTAATTTGCGTGAATGGAAATTCCAGATCTATGATTGTAGCAACAATGAGCACACAAACCATGAAATGTTAGCAGATGCACATATAGTATACACTTATGTTGATGCATTATTATCCATTCCAACATTTCTCTCATGTCGACGAGATCTAAGTATCTTTGCACTCAAAAAACTCAAATTTGACATCATACCTTATTTATCCTGGGCAAATAATGGGTAAACATTCAAATACTATTTACGATATCTCCATTTTATTTAATTTCATATTTATAATGCTATTTTCATCTAACAAAAAATCTTTTCTTTGCAGGCCAAACTGCATATTATTAATGCTCAAATTTATAGAATGTTTTGTTTTGAACTATCCATTAGAAACAGTCGATCAAGATAGGATAAACATATACAGACGGAAACTTGCAACTGATATTTGTTTTAATAAATATTTCTTACATCCCCGATCATCATAATGTCTAAATGAAAGAACATCTTACTTACCTACAGTAGCGTCAATCTCTAACTCCGATGAAGAAATTCTCTGATGATCAGGTTTATACAAATAAGATACTTTATTCACTTCATAGCCGCTGTTTGTTATGTCAATTTTTTGGTAAAAAATACAATCCATTTTTATTATATTCTTTGATAAACCATGTCTTTAACTTTGCTATTTAGAATTTTACGAAAGTTAGCCTTCATACACTGGTAAGAGTGAAAAGGAATGATGGTGATCCATGGTCCAAAGCAAGTCAAGAAGTTGAGACATTATTTTGCTTATATGAAAACTCTGACTGTTCCGAGGTGCCTTCGTGAATGAAAACAAGTCCTTTAAATGTATCACATCTTTTCTCTTGACAAAATAATGTTGACAGTAGAATTGGGAAGGAGTCACAATTGCTTTTGGGAATATCTTTTATTTTTTGATCTACACTTTGAAATGAATCTAATATATCACCTGGTTATATATGTGAAAAAATCACCGCCAGCTGTATGAGTACGTGGATAATGGGTTCTGACAAGAAGGGTTTAAGGTGTTCTTTGATATGTGTGAAGCAGATTATTGAGTCGATGAGAAAATGATGGTTGTCGTGATTTCAATGTGTGCTAAATTGGGGGATTTGAGATTGGGGAGGAAGTTGCATGAGTATATATGCAATCAATGGGTAAATTTTGATTCTCTATGCCTATTAGAAATTATTTTATGTTGGTACGTGTTTTATTGAAAATAAATCAGCAGAAGATCCTAATACATGTTTCATTGAATTTTCATATCATATTCAATCTTATCTCTTTCTTTCAATATTAAAACATAAGGATTGAGAAAGTATAATTTTTTTGCTGTGATGCGCGGTTGGTTTGCTGTTGTGGTTGAATTTTGGTGTTATTACATCTTCAGTGGGTCTCGACTATGATCTGTTCTGCCTTCCTTTTAGATTTGATGAAACGTAAGGATTGGAGAAGTATCAATTTTTGAGCTATGCTGCATGGTTGATTCGTGGTGTTATTACATTTTTAGTGGTTTTTAACTGTTATCCATTCTGATATGGAATGATGTTTTGCAGCATTATATTGTGTGTTAACATGTCCCATGAATTATATAATTAAAAACTAAACTCTCTTAGGTTCTGTGTGATTTCAGAGTAGTAGCGGGAAAATAGACTAAAAGGGAATGTAGAATTTTCAAGTTTATGATGGCGCCAAAATTAGATGAATAAAGGCTATTTGATCTATTTCAGGGACAAGCTTGAGCTAATGGTTGATAATGACACAAGTAATTCTTTGATTCACAGTAGCAATATCCCTATACTTCAATTTTTTGATCTTTGACAGAACCGTGATGGGTTTGTTATGCGAGAAGAAGCTGGAGTTTTGCTTCTGGAAGAACTTAAACACGCGAAGGTAATCTAAAAGCACTATCAGTATAAGAATATTATTTTCTTCTGTATTAAATTATTTCCTTGTGGCTACTAGGTTTGCATTTTCCTTCTGTATTGCAATAAATTTTCTGGTGACTAATCTATTCTTAAAATATATTTCCAATTATATTTTGGATGAGCACAAAAGGGGGGCAAATATATATGCTGAATTTCTTGGTGGAAGCTTCACTTGTGATGCTTATCACATGACAGAGCCTCAATCAGAAGATAATATACCTTAGTTTTCTTATGAATTAGAAATTAAATTATTAAATTTAAGAAAAGTTGAGTTCCCATTTTGAGTTCATAGCTCTCAAGTATCTATGTCATGTATTTATTTTTCACTGGGGGTGTTGTTGGAGGTTTCAAGTTTTAATTGGATTGATGGCGCCAAAATTAGATGAATAATAGTGATTTGATCTATTTCACGAACAAGCTCAAGCTAAAAGCTGTCAATGATGGGTCAGCAAGTTATTCAGCTTCCGAGAGAAAATATTCCTCCTCTATGTGTTCTTTACCAATTTCATTTCGTTTCAAATTCTATCAACTTACTATAACTCTTTAGACACCTTCATCATTCGTTTCCAGTATGTTTGTATCTTTCATATTTACTCCTGAGTCCTGATTGTTAGTGTTATTTGACTTAAAAAAATTTGGTGTGATTTTAGCGTATTGGGAAAAAGCCAACAGAATTTCACTTCAACGATTGCAGACAAGGCGACTTCCTAAAGTCAGGTTAGAAGCTTTGATTTGATGGCTTCAATCCCTTTTTACTTATTAAATTTTGGGTTTATGATAGTGAGTTCTGAATTGGGGAGTATATTTCCTGGAGGTTAGTTTGTTTCTTGTTTGCTGCTGATTGCAATATTTTTGCTCATGTGATTTAACTTTATATTATGTGGAGTTGATAGATAATTTATTCATTGGAGAGCATTTAGAAATGCTGCGGATTAGCTGTCTTTAAACGGGCTTTAGGCTTCTTAAGGATGATTTTGCTGATGAAAGTACCAAGATGAGATTTTAACATTATATTTTCTGAAGTTGTTTGAGATTATATTTTTTTTTAGCTATTTTAACTTTTCTTTTGGTATGGTTTTAACATTATATTCTGAGTTTGTTGATTTAATGAACTACGATTAGACACTTATGTTTTTTAATAATTCTTGATCATTACTTATCTCAGGAGCATTTAGAAATGCAGTGAATGAGCCGGATTGATTTTTTAGTTATAGCTTGAATGAGTTTTTTCTCGAGCCGAACTCTACAAGCTGAATAATTTACAGTACATTCAACATGTTTTAGCTTATGAAACTAAGTTTAAACCTATGAGAAAGAAAATGCGTCTCAAAATGCACTTAGTTAAACTTTGAAAAATATTGAACAAGCTTTAGGGGAGTCAATTATGGGCTAATNAGTTTGATGATGTAATGAACTACGATTAGACACTTATGTTTTTTAATAATTCTTGATCATTACTTATCTCAGGAGCATTTAGAAATGCAGTGAATGAGCCGGATTGATTTTTTAGTTATAGCTTGAATGAGTTTTTTCTCGAGCCGAACTCTACAAGCTGAATAATTTACAGTACATTCAACATGTTTTAGCTTATGAAACTAAGTTTAAACCTATGAGAAAGAAAATGCGTCTCAAAATGCACTTAGTTAAACTTTGAAAAATATTGAACAAGCTTTAGGGGAGTCAATTATGGGCTAATCTTGGGTGCATCAGGCCTATCTACTGTTACCCTGTAGAAATTTGAGGTCTGAGGGTAACATGGAAGTTGGTTTTGCCATTTTGGAGTGTTAGAACGAGGTGGAATATTGCTAATATATCTTCTCAACTGTAGTTGATGCAGTCACACAGGCTTGTTCGAGGTAATGCTGTTTCTGAAATCTTGGACGAAAAGAAAAAAATATTCGCATTAGAAAGTTTGTAATGTAAGGAGAAATTCTGGACTATAAGTTAAGAGTGAGAAGCTGAACGACTTTTTTCAAATAAAATAGATACTTTATGATAAGTCCACCCAACGAAAAGAGTGGCTCTTCGGCAAAAGTACAACTTCCATTCATATGTAGGTATGTATTTCTCCAACTTTTGATCCTAGGTTGATTGAGATATCAATATAATGAAAATTGCTTATGCTTTCGTCTCCTTCACAGCATCTTTATGATGCATGAAATTGATTAATTAAAATTGTTTAAGTGTTTGATATTTTGCACAATGTATTTTATCTTAGATTTTTTATTGCTTTTGAAATAGTTTTTTCTTAACTTTTCATTGACGAGCTCATAAATATTTTAAGCTTCTTATTATTTGATTCGGAACATATTCTATCCCCTAAGCTAAGTTTATGACTCGAAGTTTAGAAATTTTCCCCTGAAACTTTACTGGGTTTAGCTTAATACGCTTCTCTCTCCTCCACAAGCTTCCAAACTCTTATTCCGTAGCTAGAATCTCTGCAGGCATCAGCAGCGGCAACTGATGGAATTTGTCAATTTGCAGCGACCACCCTCAGAATTTGTCAAGATGCTAACAATCCTGCAAGGTACTTATTCAAATCTGACCCTTCTTTATTTCCATAAAATTACATAACTTAAGTTGTTGAAATCTTACACAGTCAACATTAACATTTCAATGCTTTTGGCTAACTCCTCTTGATTGCGAAGAGTCTTCCGCAGAATTCCTATCAAGGCCACATGTACTGCCATCGATTGAGTCCAGATGCCTAGGATGAAGGTCTGATCTCAGTTAATCACATCATTTTTGGCCATATGCTTTTTGCTGCCTTCTTTTTATATCTAGATGGGAACTTAAATATTATTTTCAAGAAAATAATGGCATTTAGAAATTACTTAGGCAGCGCATCCAATGTAATTAATAGCATAGTGCAATTCATTTTTTTTCTCCCTAATCCCTCGTAAATCCCAAGTTTACATCTTCGAGCTGTAGTGCAAGGTGTCAATTAAGTTAGAAAGGGATATAGGATATAATTGGTCCAGTATTCTTTTCATCTGGTTTGAGATTGGATAATATAAGTATTCTATCCTGTTACCAAATTATGCCTCCGTTTGGGAAGAATTTATAACCAGTTTAAGTTATAAATAGATAGAAATGAGTTGTGGATAAGTAGATAGTGCTTGTTGGTCCATTAAAATGTGTTGTTGAAAATGAAGTTTGACTCATTTATAAATAATTCATAAATTTGTCACATAGAGATTAAATCATTTTCACCTAAGCATCTTGTGATTTCTTTCAGAGATGTTTTTGTTTGCTTCATCCGATTCAAGCTTGTAACATTTTGTTAATAGGTTGGAGAACTATGCTTGTTGTCCTCGAGCTTGAGAGGGAGGTTGAAACTTCTCTGGCAGTTGAGAGATACCCGTAAGGTATAGCCATATACACACAATTCTCTTTTTCGCCTATTGTTAAGGAAAACTATTTTCAACAAAAAAATTTAAGCTTACTATAGCACAGTTAGTTTATCTAAGTGTTAAACAATGTTCTTATTCAGAGGGATATTATTGGCCTGCATACAAATATTTTGAATAATCCATTCCTTATTGTTTCTTGTAAAGTGATCGGACCTACTTTATTTGGTGTGACGAGTTCAGAAAGTGACTTGATTATTTCCTTCATTAGATTTTACTCTGATCTATGGCCTTTCAATTCTGTTCTGGGATTTCTGCTGTCGATTCTGAAACCATGTTTTCTCTGTAGCAACTCCAGTTACTGAGGAATGAAAGAGATCACATCGAAGATGAGATACATCATCTCAAATGGTGTATCAGGTAACTTTTATCCCTTTACTTTGAAACTTTACTGCATAAATTTGCCATCATTTTAGGTATAAAAACTGTTGAGGGATCATGGATTCCACGTCAGAAGAAATAAAATAAGTTATTAAATTATTGTCTTCCTTTTATAGTCGATTTTCTGAATTCATTGAAGTGTTTGAGGTCATAAAGTAATCCTCTGCAGCATTTGAATACATTCCTAACAAAATGTTGCTTATCACACAATGTGTACTCAGATTTGATGGTGTGAATGATGACAACGAGGAAAAGCTACTTGTAGAGCTTGACAAACTGAAGGTTGGTATATTTAGCAAACATGTAATTTTTAAAACGATGTATTTATTTGACAAAGGCATCTTTAGATGTCTCTCTCTTAACGTTCGTCCATTGTTCAAACTTTAAATGTGTAATAACAAAAAAGTTACTGGAAGAATTTTGAGTCATGTTAAGGATATCACTCTGAAGATGTATCTTGCTGTTTCTGTATTTTACGTTTAGTAAAGATATATGAATAAAATGCCCTTATTTGCAAGCTTCACAATTGTCTGGACTAAGATAAACTATTATTGCATTTGTTCCAGTATTATATGTGCTCGAAATGTCTTTAATATATTAAAATGGGCTCTGACAACTTTGTGAACTGTGATCTTCTTATATCGAGGGTAATGTCATGCATATTTTTGTTTTTGATCTTTTTTCATTCTTGTTCCATAAATGTCTATAAAAGATCTCCTCCTGGTACCATGGTTAACCCAAGTGCAGCTGCAGCTTCACGTTTTTTAAGAGTCGAGATGCTTCCATCTGGATATCTGGTCCGGCCATGTGAGGGTGGATGGTCAACAATTCATATCATTGATCACCTGAATCTCAAGGTTAGATGCGACATTAAACATAATACACTCAAGTTTCTTCGATGTTCATAACTTAATTAGTAACATGGCTTCTATTTCCAGGCCTAAAATGTGCCAGAGGCGCTTCGGCCTCTACCGAACATTATAGCATATGAAATGACTATTTCATATCATACGTAGTTGAGTCTTTATAAAGATCATTCAAAGATTTATCTATTGACTAAAGAGCTAAGACCAACCGAATTTTCTACTGATTTTGCATTTACGAATGTTGTCCATCTTTATATTATAATTTACTATCCCAGATGTACTACGAAAAATCTACCACTTGGCCTTTTTAGTTCTTTTTCCATGTTACCAAAATCTATAGTGACCGTTCTTTTTGGATTTTGTACAAAGACGCTACGATATATTAGGTAGATAGCTCAGGAGACAAGTGGTGAGATAGTATGCAAACTTGGCCGGCAACCAGCTATTCTACGCACATTTTGCCAGAAATTAACAAGGAGATACCACTATAGGGACATGTAATGCACAACAATGTAAGCTATCTTTTATGTTTACTTTTGTCGAATTTTAATGGATTGCTATTAATAGAGTATTTCTCCTGTGCAGAGGCTTTAATAATGCTATTAATAGCTTCAATACTAATGGCTGATCATATTGAACTCTGACAGGATTCAAGATATAGTAGTGTCTATCAACTACTCAAACCTTAGTACTAGACTAGTCAGAATGCCTACGAGGCTCTTCACATCACTACTAAGAAATTACCTTTCAGTGAAATTATTACTTCCGGCACCAGTCTAATAATATACTTTAACATGTAAATATCCTTGATATGGTATGCTGCTTGGCAAAATGATGGAGCATGAAAACTTTTGAAGCCGTTCTTCTCTCTGTTGTTCTTTCATGGACGTGTAGTACATGTAGGTTTATCAATTACTTGGTATAGGTTATTACTATTTAATTGTGAAGATTTGTCATCCATGATGCAATATTTCGACACGCTAACAATACCTTCAACATAGTACAGCCTGTGCATTGTACGGGCAGAAAACTAGTTTATGCAAAAGAGTAAAACAAATAAATTATATTTTACATTAATATTTTTTTAGTTTAGCATATTATTGAAAAAAAAATGCTTTTTCAAATTTTAAACTATCTTACTTTCAAAATAATAAAAATTAAACTATTTATTTTACCACCCCAATCCCAAATGTCCCATTTACTTTATTAACCAATTATCAATCTAACAAGACAATAAACAACCCAAGATTCAAGTGATTAAAGTAAAGAGTGAAAAGCTAATTATAAATCCCTTTTTACTATTTCCCTCTGTCATACCCTTTAAACTATCTATTTTAGTGTTAGACTTAAAGAACATGAAATGAATACTGTGCATATCAACAACACGACTACTTGAATTGATTTACGTGTTAGTGAAAATTTTGCAAAAATCTTTTACAAAAAGAAACAAATGAGGCTTTTGATATATTAACTTGTTTGAAAAGATTGAATTGATTTCCAATTACATTTATTGCTTATAAAATATTATTGACAAATCACGTTACTATTGCATCTGCCAAAAAAAGTTTATTGAAATTTAAGTTATTAAAATCTTATTTGCGATCAACATGTTACAAGAACGATTGAATGGACTAACTTTGACATATGTTGAACAAAATTTGCTAGAATATACTGATTAAAAAAAGTTTAATTAGTGAGTTTACTTTTAAAAATGCGAAGAAATATTTTTCTTGATTTGTTTCATTACAAGGTTTACACATGGTATTTAATGTTTCTGATTTCCGGAATTGCACGAAGAGTTTGGAGGCTTCGATGGTTCTTGAGATATGAATTTTTATGAAGTTTAGGAGGATCTTTTGAGTTGTACTTATACTTTATCTTATTCATGACATGTAAAATAAATAGATATTTAAATGCATATTTTTGCTATGAAATAATATTGTTGAAACATATTTTTCTTTTAATATATTTTTTTAATTTTTTGAAAGGATGCACTATTTTAAAATATCGCACAGGGATACCTAAAATTTCTGGGCCGACCCTAGTTGAACGTGCAACAGGAAACACTAGACACGCATTATCAATTTATCAATGAGCCCAACAAAAGGAAGATCATCTTCGTCATATTCTAATTCCTGTGGCTCAACTAATAAACTAATCATAATTAAAAGTATTACATGTTATTCTAAAGTATTTTATAAGTACTATAAAAGTAATATTTGAAAATGTGTAAATATAAAAAATAGTTAATACAAATTGTTAATGAGAATGAATATTTTATTGCAAATTGTTTATGTGGAATAAAAAATAGTTAATACAAATTGTTTATGTGAATATAAAAAAATAGTTAATTCTCTCTGTATACAATTATTTTGTACGTTTATGGGTATCCAACTTGACTAAAATGTTTGTAGTTGTTATAGAAATTCCTCTTGAAAGTGCAACATATATTTGTCCATGCAAAAATACATGTTGTGGAAGATATATTCCAACACGAGGTATTGTTTGTCCTTGGACTATGTTGATTATCTTGCTTGAAGGACCTAGAGAATTTCCCCAAATACCATTACTTTACTCCGTAATGATTCAAAATTGTTCATAATATCTTGAAAAGTCAAGTCAACACTTCAATTGTCACTCTCTACGCCATTTGAGCTTCATCGTATAATTTCATTTTATTACACCTATATTAAAAACAAAGTTGTTGAGTAGATAATATTATAAAGTTCATCTTTGATTTCTCTTGATAATTTTTATTTTATTTTATAGATGATGTTTACCCACTGTAGAAGAGAATCATTTTTCGTTTCTTCATTGTTCTTTCACTTGGCCTCTTAACATTGATGACAAAAGCATGCTTTACTTTGATTACCAACCCTATGATATCTGAAAACAAAGACGAAAGTTTGAACAAAAAATAAATAAATCATTGGTCTGTTAACAACCTTAGATATCATGAATTTATTCGCCACTGCTTTCACTAACGTGATGGTGCATTTTTTTAGATATCAATGAATAACTATTAATAAAATTTGAGCTGATTATAAAACGAGGGTGGAATTTTTGGAATTGTAGAACTAATACTTTCCAAACATAATTGTAAACTATGCATTTGACTAAAAAGTATAATTAACAATCACTATATCTCCGCCAGCAAATTTTGGTACTTCATTGAATTGAAGAAAAGAATTTGATATCTTACCACATATATATTCACTAATTTCTTCTACCTCCGTTACAGTTGTGAAAGACAATTCGATTTCATCGTTCACATTTCGATACTTTCCATTGACAAATCTTGAATTTTCATTTCGTATGATAAAAGATTTTCCCTTTCTCGCATCAACAAAATTTTTAGTGTGCTAGAAAACAAAGCAAAATATTTGTTGATTCAAATGAAAATGAAAACCAGTTCGTAATTCAATTTAATAGTTGAGAAAGTCAATTAAAATAGACTCTCAATTTACTATTTGGATTTCTTCATCTTCACTCAATATGTATTGAATATATCAATTGAAATTATTTTATTATAGACGCACATTATGTCCCCTGTTTACCTTGTCGGCATCTTAACATTTATTGAATAAATCAAGTGGAACATAACTCTCAAAAGATCATCTTTAATTTGTTCCACAAATATAATGAATTATATTTACTATCCAATTAAGTGGAATGAATCCGTCAAATGTACATTAATGATATATCAATATACCTTCTCTGCATCTTAATATTTATTCAATAAATCAATTGGAATATAACTCTAAAAAGTCATCTTTTGTTCCAAAAAAATTAATTTAATTATTTGTCATTTATGATAACTAAATAATTGACAAAATATTTCATGATAATATTGTTCAATTTGTTAAATAAATTAAATGCATATTGAAAAACGATAAGTATGGTATTATTGGAATAATTGAATTATAGCGCTTGTCAGAGAAAGCTTCTTTTCTGATTTGTAATTGTGGTTGTTGCTTTTCATTGTCAGAAGTACTTTAAAGTAAAATGTCAGACACGACAACCGCAATTTTGGACCATTTTAATGTAGAATGACTTTTTTGCCCTAACATTTAATTCATTTTTCATGATAGGCAGGCCTTTTCGGCATTTTATTTTTAGAATGTCAAAAATTGCTGCCAAAATGGGACCCATGTTCAAGTGAGTAACAACCGATGCATAGTAGATATTAGACGATGCATAGTAAGGATGAAATTGTCCAAAAATACAATCCAGTTGTAATCTAGTCACAAGAGAATATTATGTCCCTTTGCATAATTTGAAAGAAGCTTCTTTTACCGTAGATATTAGTCGCTATTTGAGTGACTTAAAATACATCGAGCAATATCATAATGTGAAAAAGCTCAGGCATATCATGTGATTATCGTAGTATTACAATATTTTTAAAAAAATAAAAGCTTTTGACAAATGACTGGTGATGGTTGTATTAATATCTTTAAATACTTCCCAACGCAATAATAATCTCTTTTTGCCTCTTGTTTAGTACTCTACGCGTAAGATGATCCTTCTGAATCCCTTGAGCTCCTTCGAAATCTGTTGTATCTAAGGTTCATACAACCAAATTATTACCCACCTAAAAAAAAATAGATTTTATAACTAATCACAAAAAATCTTCAAACGTAAAAGCCCGTCAAATGAGTTCCAAAAAAGAGTTATCTTTGATATTTTCAGATTTGTTAAGAAGGAAAATATAAGGATACACTAAATTAAAATTATCTTATACTTTTTGACATATTTTATACTAATTCTCTTATCATTTTTATTGTAGATTATTAGATAAGAAATAATTCCTTATTTTGATAATTACTTTAACTATAAGTAATGTGAGAAATCAAGAAACGGTTATTTGGGATGAATTTAATTCAAGTGGTAGTTGCGGTTGAGTACAATAGAAAAGTGGTGATAAAGTCGAGAACGATGAGTTTGATCCCACTTAATGAACAAGTCAAAAGAAAAATAAACAAAAGGAACTTGTTCTTAGTCCTTTTTTATTGGTCTTTTGAAAAAATTGGATACCATTGTACTTTTTATCAATATTATTAGTTGCACTTTTTATCGTTAAACTGCAGTCACAACTCACAAACATATTACTAATCTACGCGTACTAGATTGAGATTGAGCCCTTGTTTGGGCTCTATTAAGAATGCATTTTTAAATAGTAATATTTAAAGAATGTGTGATTAAGAAATTAGGATTTTAAATTTACGTGTAAAATTATTTTATTGAAAAATGTATGATTGAAAATAAGAAAGAAAAAATGTATTTTTGGAGAATGAAAGCCAAATAGGGACTAAATTTTCAAAATCTAAATAATTCATATAGAATTTATTCATGCAATAAGTTGGAAGTACTCAGATTAATTTGTTCAACGGAAGACAAAACTTTCATCATTAATAATAGTTCCAATTAAAGAAAGTATTGTCGACATATTTCACTTTCTTTTGGCACTAACAGGTTTCAAATCCTTTTAGCTGCAACAATCTTCTCACGAGCAAATGTGTCGACTCCGAAAAACATGACACCAACATGGACAAAAGATGTCAGGTTCACTCAAGCCAATCTAGGCAAATTCCAACGTGTTTTGTCTGGAGTACCGAAGGAAGTGAGAAAAACGTGAACGCGAGATGCTTCACAACTGGAGACATAAATGTTCGAGTACCGGCAGGTAAATAAAGATGATTGCGCTAATAACAATCTCCAATCAAATGCATATAATTATCCGCTAAAGATCAAGTTAATAAATATGGAACAAACAAGATGATATATGGAGAATTTTTCCTCTTGAATGCGTGTTAGAAAATATGTTTACAAGGCTATTTTTTTTATTTTTTTTTAGATTTCCCAAAGATCATCTTTCATTTACAAAGACTTCCTATTTATGGTGTTTTGGCTGATGTGGTGTCCATTAGATCAGAACCACGTTGCCACATCTCCTTGACTAAAGTTTCACATCACTGTATGTCATACAATAAATACATTGACAACGGGTCAACCGCATTATACATTAGACTGTCACACCTAACATTCTTTATTACAAACGTTACACATCAATCATTCCTAAAAATTGTCTATTAATTTTTTAAGAGACAACTTCATCTTCAGATGAACTAAGACCTCGGTTGGAGGAAACTTTGTATCGATCTTCTGTGTGAAGAGTTTTGTCGTTTTCTCTAACCTCTTTAGGTACCACTTCGGCTTAACAGGAAGCGCTTCGAATTTACGTGCTTTGGCCATTTAGGCAGCGCTTCGGCATAATAGATTCAGCCATTCATTTGATCTCTTAAAATTTAACTAATTGACCCTTTGGTGACATCTCTTTCCACATGGATTGTTACGTGGCGTTTTGACTGGAACTTCGGTGGCGAGGCGTAATAAAATGCATCTCATTGTTGAGCCTTTAGGTCAGACTTCTTTGTTGGATCAGTGGAACAGGTAACACTTGAAACTTTGCTCTTCAAGATAATTTTATTGAAGAAAAGAAAGTACGTTCATTTGGACAACACTAATCACAAAAAACCTAATGGAATAAATAATCAATGTCAGAAACACCTTTGATACTTGATGAAATCAATAATTATTGATGATGCGTATGACATTATCAACAACAATACATCAATGATTATTGACGCATACAGGTCCGCGATTATCGACAATATTGTTGTTTGTGATGTTGTTAGATATCATCGACGTTACTTTAGTCATTGATTGCCGAAAAAGATGTGTCTATTTTCTTTTTCATTTAGTCGTTGCTTTATTTTGTTTTGTTTTTATTTTTATACAAAACTAATAGAAAATAAAATAAAGAAAAATATAAGAGAATTGAGAAAAAATCAAAATTTCCATGTATTTTATTGATAATCGAAACTCAATATTGTATTAGGACCGTAAGGATACAATTGTCATTCAAATAGTATTTAATTTACAACATACTATTTGAATGACTAATTACAAAACATCTGCATCATTAAAAATATTATTTGTCAAAAATTCAATAGGAGAAAATAATAGGGATGTC
>CAIGRL010309215.1:0-16776 GCA_903798325.1 Fraxinus xanthoxyloides
TACGTTTCACAACTAATGTAAAATTATTTTTGATATTTAAAATTTATCGACCATATATCTATCATGGACGCACTTCAACATTTACAACAAATTTTAAATCGTTTAAACTCGTATTTGTAACCTAAAATAATAAATCGTTTAGTCGAGTCGAGCTGAGCCAAAAAGGTAGTCGGCTCGGCTCTCAAACGTTAAAAAAAGCGGCTTAGTCGAGTCTAGTCGAGTCGAGCCATAAAGGCAGTCGGGTCGACTTTCAAACGTTATAAAAAAATGGGTTAGATGGTTTAGTGGAGCCGAGCTGAGCCGAGCCGAATCGAGTCGAGCCATGGCTTGTAAACAGTGATTTCAAAACTCATAGGTAGAGGGATATATATTTAATATTGCTCATTTGCAAATGCGAAAAATCCTTCACGCGAGCCCTAGAACGGTCGAAATATCGAATAATCCCATTTTACTCTCCTTCTCAGCGCTTCCCTGTTCAATAATTTCAAATTTCTGATCCCAATCCATTTCTAATTAATCTTAAATCTTGACCATTTTCTTCTCTTTAGGCGTATATTTTTTGAAAAACCCTTACCCAAAAATTCGCATCAAATTTTGTTTGTGTGTGTATATTATATACACATTTCCGTTGGGTTAGGATTTAGCAATGAGTTCGAGAGCGAGATATCCGCCGCCGGGGATGGGAG
Organism: Fraxinus xanthoxyloides; assembly: GCA_903798325.1. NCBI lineage: Eukaryota > Viridiplantae > Streptophyta > Magnoliopsida > Lamiales > Oleaceae > Fraxinus > Fraxinus xanthoxyloides. The sequence continues at coordinate 687 of CAIGRL010309215.1, forward strand.
GCGGCCGAGGCGGCGGTAGTGGGGGAATGAACATGAATACTGGACCAAATTATGGGTTTCAGCCAAGAAATCCTACTCAGCAGTACCTGCAGAGGAGTCCTGCGCCGAATAATCAGGCATTTCAGAACCCGCAGTCACAGCAGTTGATTCGAAGGACTCAGCTTTCGTCGCCGGCCGATACGGCCGGCAATGAGGTCGAAAGGGCCATGCATTCGGAAGCTATAGATTCAAGGTTAGAACCAGGACCTTTTTTGTTTTAAGAAAGAAATTGTTTTCCTTTTAACTATTTAGTTTTTTTTTTCCTTTTCTTTCCAGACGTAGGGTTATGAGCTTGTCAAGGAAATTCTGGAATTTTTGAGCTGCAATATTGATTGTGCTAATGGTCTGTATTTGGCTAGTTTTGATTTTATGGATGGTTCCAAATCGAGGAGAATTATCCTGTCTGCTATGCGATATTTCGAAAATGTTTGCCTTTTTAATGCTTGCTAATACTTGATATTGAATTGAAGAAGATTGAATTGTATTGAAAAACGAGAAAACTCAATGTATAAGTACATTAAATCCTTGTATAAATATATAGCAAGAATTGAACTGACTAACTAATATTTACACCAATACAACGATGACACGCGTGATCAAATTCCATTTTTAACTAATTGAATTGAGCTAACCGAATTGAGCTGGATGAAGTTGTTGCAAGATGAGCTGGAGCATGATCAACGTTCTGCTACTCCCCTCAAGATGGACAATGAGGATCGATGACAGCCATCTTGGACAATAAAGGGAATAATGAATTTGCTGGAAGAGGTTTAGTGAATATATCTACCAACTGATGCTGTGTTTGAACGGGAAGCATCTTGACAAAACCATCGTTTATCTTATATCGAATGAAGTGACAATCTATTTCAATGTGTTTGGTTCGTTCATGGAATATAGGATTACTTCACGATATGTATAGTAGCTTGGTTGTCACAAAAAATGAGTACAAGAGTGTTGACAACAATCTGAAAGTCTTGCAACAGCTGATGTACCGATACGAGCTCACTGGTTGTAAAGGCTAAAACACGATATTCAGCTTCTGCTGATGATCTTGAAATGGTGCTTTGTTTCTTAGCTTTCCAAGAAACCATGGAATCACCAAGAAGGACACAAAACCCTGTCATAGATTTTTTGGTATCCAAGCAATCATCCCAATCGGCATCCTTAAATGCAAGAAGTTGAAATGAAGGGGAAGATGAAAACAGAATCCCCTGTCTTGGAGCAGCTTTGAGATATCGTAGGAGATGTTGAACTGCATTTAAGTGTGGTTGTCTAGGCTGGGCAATAAATTGGCTCAACTTATGGATAGCAAAGGTAATGTCTTGTCTAGAAGACGACCAATGAGCCTTCTATATAGTGAAGCATCTGCAAGGGGCTCCCCCTCAAATGTACAAAGTAGCCTTTGGATCCATGGGTATAAGAGATGATTTACGACCCAGAAGGCCGGTGTCTTCCAATAATTGCAGTGTATTGTCGCTGAGAGAGGAAAATACCCTTTTATGAGGATGCAATCTCCAAACCAAGAAAATATTTCAAATATCCAAGATCTTTCAATTTGAATAAGCCATGCAGTAGAATTTTTAAGGAGTTAATGGTCTTCAAATCCGACCCGGTGATGATAATATCATCGACATAGACTAGTAAAGCAACAAGTGTATTTTTAGAGCCTTTAATAAACAAAGAATAATTAGATTTGGACCGGGTAAAAGCATGTGTAAGGAGAACAATAGAGAATTTTGAAAACCACTGCCCTGAGGCTTGCTTTAAGCCATATATTGATTAGTGTAATTTACATACGATCCTTTCCCTTTTTGCACCGGTGGTGTTATGCTTGGTATAACCCAAAGGTAAATCCATATAGATTTCTTCAAAGAGATCACCTTTTAGAAAAGCATTATTTACATCCAATTGGATGATCTACCACTTATTAATGGTTGCAATGGCAAGAAATATTTTCACCGCGACCAACTTAGCTACAATTGAAAAGTTTTCAATGAAGTTGAGGCCTTATTGTTGAGTTTAACCTTTTGCTACTAAACGTTCCTTATATCTGTCGGCACTGCCATCAGATTTGTGCTTGATTTTAAATACCCATTTGCATCTATAGAATGTTTATCTTTTGGTAGCTGACAACTGACCAAGTATCATTAAGCTCCATTGCCTCCAATTCAGTTTCCACAGCCTTCCTCCAATGAACAAATTTAACTACTTGGTGATAAAATTGTGGCTCATAGCTGGAAGAAATATCGAAGAGAGGTACAATGAGAAGGTGAAAAATTCTTATAAGATAGATATTTGTTTAAGGGATACTGAGGACGATGATCGAATAGGATTGAAGAGTTGGTTAGCAGATTGCAATGATAGTCTCGGAGATATGATGGGGTTTTGCTCGTTCTGTTTGATCTTCTAGGAGTTGGAATTATGGATAAACTTGGTTCTGGGATTGAATTGGAGTGAGGAGATATAATGGCAGTATTATTGGTAGTATCATGGACAATATCAGGACTAATAGCAGAAGGCATAAATGAATTGTTGTATGGTGGAATGGTATCAGTGTTATGGACAATATTAGTGGCTGATTTGGGAACAAGCTCAGGAAAAAGGATCAATCAGTTCATTATCATGGGAAATAGAGTGGAAAGGAATCTGTTCATGGAATTTGACATCCCTTGAAACAAAAAAATGATTTGGTAACAATGTCATATAGTTTATATCCTTTGATGCCAGGTGGATATCCAACAAAAACACATATCTCGTCTCTTGGATGAAACTTTAAGCAATGAGATGATAAGGTAGAGGCAAAGCACAAGCTACCAAATACTCTGAGAGATTGATATTGAACTGGTGATTTATAGAGAAGATAGAAATGAGTTTTGTTCTGCAGAATTGGTGATGGTGTCCTATTGATCAAGAATGTGGCCGTGTGTATGCGGTCACCCTAGAATTGAATAGGAAACCGGGATTGGAAAAATAAGGCCCTTGGCACATTGAGGAGATGCTGATGTTTTCTCTTTACAACTAACTTTTCCTCAGGCCTTTCAACACAAGAATATTGATGAATTACCCATTTTGAGGCAAAAAATTCAGCAAACTGAAGCTCTGGAGCATGATTAGATCTAACCTTTTTAATGACTGTATGGAACTGAGTTTCATTTAAGGTAAAGAACCTAGGAATGATAGTTTTAGCATTTGATTTATGCTTCACAAGGTACTCATGTAAAGTGCGTACAATCATCAACCAATGTCAGAACATGATATGGACCCTAAGTGGCACAATGGATCAAATCAAATTGCATTCTCAGATAGATGGTTGTTAGAAACTAGTGACATTCTCCTCTGCTTAGCCAATGGACGTATATCACATGGAGTTGTAATAAACTCTTTGTATCTATTACATGTGATATTCAAATGTTCTTTCATCATAGCCAGTTTTTGAAAAGATAGGTGACCAAGCCTATGATGCCAAGTATTCGAGGTCACATTATTTGCAATAGAACATACATAATTGAAACTTTTACAGCCATTTAAAATAGACTCAGATGATGCGGCATCCAATATGTAGAGATCATCCACTCTATTACCCTTGCCAATCATCCTCAAATTGTCCAGATGTTGAATAATATATCAATCAGTGAGAGAAGTGGTTTTGATAGGTGAATTCATATTGAGTGAACTGATAGATAATAGGTTGAATTTAAATTGAGCAACATATAACACATCCTCAAGCACAAGTTCGTGAGTAATCTTTACCGTTCCATTGAAGTTCACAGGAATTCTTTCATGATTTGGCAGTGTAATGTAGGCATTTTTGATTGGTCTTAAAGTATGAAAGGCTGATTGATTGAAACATATGTGACTTGTAGCTCCAGAATTCATTACCCAGCATGTACGAGAACTCAGCATAGGATTGAGAGAGAGAGAGAGATAAACAGGTACCTGAGATGTGGCCAGACTCATTGTTACCTATCTCAGTATTGGTCTTTGCATTTGAAAGATGATTGTCCAACATATTCATCAATTGCTGGTATTGAGTATGATTTAGGGTCTGCATAAACTCCTCAACATTACCACCACCTTGTTCTGGGAATGAATTAGAAACTTGATTGACTGCAACATGATTTGCTTGAGAATTGGAGCCAAGTCTAGATTTCTGTTTAGGTTTATATCCTGGTGGATATCCATGAAGCTTATAGCACTTATCAACTTCATGTCTCGCATATCCACGGTAGGTACATATTTGTCTCTCTTTCTTCTGAAATTTATTGTTTGACTGACCTGCAATGGACTTCTTGCCTTCATTTTTAACATAGAAGGCCATATTATCAGTGCTGCCATATGCATTTGTATTGATAGATATCTGAAGTTCCTCTTGAGAAATGAGAGCAAATATTTTGTTTATCGATGGAAAGGATCCATCAGCAACAACTGCCCCTTACTTTTTTTGAAAGGTAACAACTGCCCCTTACTTGAGCATAGGAATCATTTAATCCCATGAGAAATGACATTACATATTCCATATGATAATGATCAGCTAGTTTCTTTATACCTCCACAGTTGCATTTTCTACAAGAGCAAACCGGCCTATAGTTGCCGAGTTCTTCCTAAATGATTTTCAGTTTTGTGAAATAGACACTCACGGATGATTGACCTTGAGTATGGTTCATTAGTTCTCTTCTTCTCAATTGGAATATGCGAGGACCGTTTCTTTCTTGGTATCTCTCCTTTAGGTCTTCCCATATTTCTTGTGCTGAATCAACATATATAACACTTGCTGAAATCTCATTAGATACCGAATTGAGGATCCATGAAATAACAATATTGTTGTTTCGGATCCAAACTTTCATCAACTCAGGATTATCTTCAGGTTTAGCTATAGATCCATCAATAAATTCTAGCTTATTTTTCATGGATAATTGTATCCCACCAATGGTTGTGATACAAGAATTAACCGTGGGCTATGTGATGCAAGTAGTATAAGGGCTTGTTCCATCATCAATAGCGGAATTACTTATTGAAGATGAATTAGATGATTGATTATGAATTTCAGCTTCCACCATGGAGATGCAAAAGAAGCTTATTGAAAAAAAAGAAAAAAACAATGGAGTTTTGGTGATGAGGAAGCAAAATGCTTTGATACCATATTGAATTGTATTGGAAAAATGAGAAAGCTCAATGTACAATTACATTACATCCGTGTATAAATATACAACAAGAATTGAACTAACCGACCAACTAACTAATATTTACCCCAATACAACGATGACGCGTGTGATCAACTTCCATAGCTAACTAATTAAATTGAGCTAACTGAATTGAGCTGGATGAAGTTGTTGCAAGATGAGCTGGAGCAAGATTGAGCTGGAGTTGTTGCAAGATGAGCTGGTGAGCTGGAGCATGATCAACATTGTGTTACTTGGTTTCAGATTATCATGGAAGCTCCTGGAATTTTGAGCTGCGATATTGAATGTGCGATTGGTCTGTATATTACTATATTACTAGTTTTGATTTTGTGAATGGTTCCATATCGAGGAGAACTATCCTGTCTGCTATGCTTTACTTCAAAAAAGTTTCCTTATAATTATTGCTATTACTATGTTTCGTACGCTAAGGAGCTGTCATCTTAGTCACCCGAATTCATTTTTTTTCCTCTGAAGTGATTATGTTTTGTGAATCTCTTTATGAGAAAATTGTTTCGGGAATGGAGCGTGCTGATGATGGAGTTCATGAAATTCCAGGATATATGGTCAAAACTATGGGATTAAACATCTCACTTTAAAAATGCTGAGAAGGGGAATCTTTTTGCTGTTTTTTGATTCACTATTCTCATCTCTTCCTAAGATTTATGCTCTGAGTTCGGCTTCATTTTATTTTATTTTTTTGAGTTGAACTTTGTAAAAGCTGCTTTCTGATTTGTAAAATTTTTAACGTGTACAAATATTCTTGTTTCACACAATCTTACCCATCATTCTCTATTTTCATCTTCAGTTCACAAGATTGGAAGGCACAATTAAAGCTGCCACCATCTGATACCCGTTACAGAACAGAGGTAAAGAATCTAAAGATTCAAAATGACGTCATCTCCTATGGAATTTGCACTGTGTTTCATTTTACATCTTGGAATACTTTTTGGTTTAAAATTTGAGGCAGATTTCAATTTCTAAAATTTATTGGATACGGTTACGTTGAAAAATTTGTTTATTTGTGATAGTAAATGTAAACAATCTGTTGACATACAAGCTTTTATTTAGGATTATTTCTTTTAAGACTTGAGATGGATGAATAACCAAGGTATTAGGGCCAAAGAAATAATATGAGGCATTAGTTGAATGAGACTTAACAGATAGCCATTTAATTCTACTCAACTTTTCTCAATGTTACTAATATTGTGGCTGTTCAACCTGAAATCGGGAACTGGGCGAGGAGTTGGTCCGTCTGTGTGTTATAAATCGGATATATAAAAATGGGTAAAAAATAAATACTCAACTGACCGGTTCACATTTGAACCGGCTGAACCAGTCACTGTTTTCCCGGCTTATACGGTTCTCTTTCAAAAAATTTCCCAAGCCTAAAAGGCACTGCATGTGCACCATGCCAGCTTTACGACCAGTCAGTATCTATTACTCCTTGAAGATGTTTATTCTCTAATCTATAGCGATCTTCCGCGGAGACTAACTAAAATGTCCCGTCCTACTACCTCCAGCAAAGTAAATTTTCAATGTTTGCCACTTTGCCTTACTCCTTAGTCTTTATTTTAATTGTTCTTATTAAAACTTGTTAATAAATCCAAATAATAAACAGGAATTTAAATTTACCTTGAAATTGAATTAGTTATATGAAAATCTAAAACCTCTTCTAATTTTTAGTGTGTACATTTTTTTATTTTTTGCATCTGGTGTAACTCCAGTTCAAGCTTGTTTGTAACTTTTGACCATTTCGGTTCAATGTCCAAGTTGGGTTTCAAGGTACCTTTTTCTCATAACCAACATCTTCAAGGAAAATCATAATTACTTAGACTAAGCAAAATAACACTGCCTTAGTTGCCCTCTTATTACAGCTGCTTCATAAGGCTTCTTTACATGCTCTATGTATTATTTCTTCTCAAGTGTTGTGTTCTTAATTCACACGTTTTCTTTGTTGTATTGAGTCCCTTCTCCAATTTATTTGTTGAAAAGTGATATCGGAAATATTTCCATGTAGCTTATTTCCTTGAGTTCGGGTTTGGTTCTATCCATAATTTTTTTTTTAAAAATACGTAAGTTAACAGTATAAGCTATTTTCAATATCTAGCAGAAATATAAGAATAAATACATCGCCAAAAAATTCCAATATCTAGCAAAATATGCTATCAAATGGCATCATATATCTAGCAAAATATGCCATTAAATAGCATTCAGTATCTAGTAGACCATAACACCAAATTACATACCAAAAGAACAAATAAAAACCCAAAACCAGTAATAAGGAGTACTAGATTCTATAAATGCTAAAAACAACATAAATTCATTCAGTTGAAATAACATAATAATTTGGGTCAGAGTGAATAAATTGTTAAAAATAAAATTTTATAAAAAAAACAAAATCGATTCCAGAGTTGGTACCCACGGTGCTAGTTCAAGAAACAAGAACAATCCGAGAACCGGTCAATTCTAGTTTTCGATTACTAATATTTTTTTTTTGAATCAAACTAGAACATCTTGTTTCGATTCGAGAGGTTCAGTTCATTAAAATGACAATCCTTAATCTTGTATCTCACTCCGACAAGCCTCAACGTCTATCTCACTTTGACAAATTTCTATCATTTTCGCTCCAATGAACCTTTACCATGTCGCTTCGACGGTCCTCTACCCTTGAAAATTAGGTGTTAAATGGCAAACCTAAAATTCAAGAATAAAAAAATGACACTAAAAGCCCTCTTCTTTCAGCCATATTTTGTTATGTTCAAAAATTATAGAATAGCCCCACACAAGATTTGTTCGAAGATTGCAGAAAGGACCCATCCTTCTTGCAAACTCTAGGTCGATTGAACATATTTTTAGCGAAGTTTTAGTTGAACTTAAACCCTGGTGAAGGATACTTGCTGGGTACGTAACCTCTCTGCTGCGTTGACATATGCCTTTCACGGAGCCATTCCCTAGGCAAAGGCTCTTCCCGTGTTAGTGAGGCTTCAGTTAGGTCATAGGTGTGCGAAGGCTAGGCGAGCTTCTATGTATGAGAACTTTTCTCTGTGTACGAATCCTTCCCTATGTGTGAAGACCAGTCATGCTAATTTTCAGCTAATTTCTCAACAATTCCGTGTCTTAGTTGGAGCTGTCGCAATCCTCCGCAGCTGATGGATGTGCTTGCCTCACCACCCTGTTTTGATTCTCTATATGGCATTGAATCTGGACCTCAGATTTGGGTATTGTGGTTTGTTTAGCCCCTGTTTGTCTCTCATTCTTTTAAAACTCTTTTTTTACACATTTATTTTTAAATATACATTCACACGATAAAATATTGTATACGTAAACCCAAAATTTTTCTCTACTTTTTAACCACATATTTTCCTTAAAATTCACTATTCAAAACAATTTTTTTTGAAAGAATGGCGACAAAACAGGGGCTTAATTTAGGTTGTTGCATGTCATGGTTATTTTTTGGCTTCTCGTTATTTGGACTGCCTTTATTAATTTGATTGTGAGTGGCAAATTTTTCGAAATTATTCTCTATTTTTAATAATTGTTATTCTGTTCCTGCATTTTACCAATTATGCAACTTGATCCTTGAGGTTTCAAAATCTTGCATATTAGCCCCCAAGCATTCAGATTTATGAAGGTTGGTCCCTAAGGTTTCAGAATCTTGCATTTTAGTCAATGGACTTTCGAAAAACTTTAAAAATTATCTGAAATTTCAGATTGGAGAAAGTTAGTCCATGATGTCTCTACCTGTGGCAAGTTGATCCATAAACTTTAGTATGACCTTTATTTCACCTCTTCATTGGTCCAGTACTTCTCTCCATCATCCCAATCATGCGTGATCTGTTTTCTTAGGATGCTATTTATTTGGTTGGGATTGATTTTACGGTGTTCTGATTGAGTTGTTTTTGGTCTGTTCTTGAAGTTTCAAACATTAGATTTCTATTCAAAAGATTTATTGCTATAGATATTGTTGGACCTTCTACTACATTGTGAAGTCTTCTACTACCTTTAATCTTTTGGTGGTTTTGAGATTCAAATTTAGTGATGCATGACTCTTTGTATTGGCTGACCAAATTTTTTGGTCGGGATTAGTTTTTGTTCTTGCTGCAAGATGCCCTTTGAAAAATTTCTCAACTATGCATGAATCCTCGTATTAGATGACGCAGCCCTCCAGTACTCCTTAGAGGTTGACAGATTAGACATTTCTATCTCTATTATTGCACGAAGACTATCTACAGTGGGTGAAGCACCTTCCTGTGGTGGTTGATTCTCTCGTTTGAAAACCTAAGCTCTGGCGACCCTTTTCACTGTGCATGCTAAGCTTTTGCTATGTGTGCAAGCCTTCTAGTTACCATGGATGGGTTTTTGGCTTTCTACTGATGCGTATGAAGGCCCTCTGCTGTTTTCAAAGTTTTTGCACCCTCTTGTGCATGCTATTTGTGCTTAAGTTTCAGTCTTTTGGTGATACTTTTATACTATTCGCGTATCTTAAGTAATCCGTTACACGAAGACAATATAACTAAGGCGACGATTGGAACTAGTAGAGATTGGGGGTTTTTTTACTGCTTGGAGTTGCAATCAGAATCGAGCAACAGTTTTAAAATATCGTTATTCTGTACATCATATTTAAGTTGGGCATGTGAGATATCGATGCATCAACTTCAGGGAGAGAGTTAAAATATGTGTTATGGAAATATTTCTTTCAAGCTTATATCTTAGAGTCTGTTTGGTACGGCTTAAAATTCAATTAAAATTAAAAATATGACCGTTATTGGGTCCCACCCGTCTAATAAAAGTCAACAATAACGGCTATATTTTCAATTTTAATCTGATTTTAATCTCTACTAAACACCCTCTTAGTCTAATTAGGAATTAATATTATTCATAAGATCCATCCCATGGATTCGTGCTTTGGTTATCCATTTGAATGGTATCTTCATTAGTCATCTTTTTTAGAGCCTGTTTGGTACGGCTTAAAATTCAATTAAAATTAAAAATATGACCGTTATTGGGTCCCACCCGTCTAATAAAAGTCAACAATAACGGCTATATTTTCAATTTTAATCTGATTTTAATCTCTACTAAACACCCTCTTAGTCTAATTAGGAATTAATATTATTCATATTTGTATATGATTTATATTCTTTCCTTTTTATTTGCCTTCTAGATTACAAGGATTGAACTCCTATATATAGGATTGATTGAGTATTTAATAAATAACTTGGCCTAAATTTCAAGTCAATGCATTAGGTCTGAATCACAGTTCTTATCTTTTATTTTGGATGGTTAAATGTATCCGTTTTAAATTTGGTGGTTGATCAAGCATGATGAATGCTCTTTTGTATACCATAACACAAATAAATTACACCTTTATTTAATTGATTATTCGGAAAACTCAAGCCAAGATTTAAATCTAATCAAAGTGGTGAATTAACAATCAGCATTTTAGTGGTTACTTCATTTTGAATTGGATAGCTTTTAGAAGAGAAAAAAATACATATTAAATTAATTAGAGGAGGATGTGTAGGTTCAACAACAAAAAGAAACTAAGCCCGTTCCTTTTTGGTGGGGATTAAATCAAATTTTAGTAGATTTTGATAAAAGTTGATGAAACGTGTAATTGAAAAGCTTTGGGTCCCGTAAAATGTGTAGTTAAAATTAATTGTTGATTTTAACTTGGATTAAAATATTTACCAAACAGGGTCTAAGTCTACTAAACAAACTCGACGTTGTTTATGTGAATGCCGTTTTGCCGTTCTTTTCAACCCAAAGCTATCTCTATTGAAAGGTCTAATGAAATCTAATACTTTGCAGTCTTCTAACGCCATATTTAGTTTACTTCACCTATCCTTCTTTTTAGGCATTTTCCCCTGCTTTCAGCCTTTTTTTCTGAAAGCAAAGTGGTTTTCACATTGTACTTTGTAAAATAACCATTTTACTCTGTTTTGCATTATAATGCTTGCCCTTGGATTGCCATAAATTAGCAAAATGTTGAAAATCTTGTTGAACTCGTATGTCCGTGTTATGTACATGTCCTAATGCGTTTGTTTCTGATGCATTTTGGACGTGGACAGGTATGGATACTCTGGATCCAGGCTGGCTTCACATTGTTCATCAATTTTATTTGTAATGCTTGTCAATTTGTTAACCTTTTTTGCTTTCTTCTGTGGCTGGTCAATGGAAGTGTGTAGCAGATGTCATGCCGAGAATAAGAGAGATAATTCAGTCTAGATGTTTTCCATGGCTGGTTAATGGAAGTGTTTAGCAGATGTCATGTTGAGAATTAGAGAGAATTCTGACTAGATGTTTATGATATCCATGTGCAGCATTTTGTCTAGGACACGTAAATCCTGGCATCCTGCTTGCTTAATTATCTAATTGTCTGCGTAGTTAATTTATTAACTAAATTGCCTGCAGAATATAGTTCATCGGATCTCATTGAAGAAGATTATTCGGGTTCTAATATATGTTTTTACTTGCCAATTGTTCGTTTCTTGTAGCTGTGAATTTATGTGCATCAACTTCTGATATTTTGAGAAGCACGACCAGTCCTTCCACAATTTTTTAGGCTATCATTTGTTTGGATATGTAGCCATATTAGCATTACTATTCCTATTTGCCTTGTAGGATGTAACAGCTACTAAAGGAAATGAATTTGAAGACTACTTTTTGAAACGCGAGCTGCTTATGGGAATATATGAAAAGGGATTTGAGAGACCTTCTCCAATTCAGGAGGAGAGTATTCCAATTGCTCTCACTGGAAGCGATATCTTGGCTAGAGCAAAAAATGGAACTGGGAAAACCGCTGCCTTTTGCGTTCCTGCCCTGGAGAAAATTGATCAAGATAACAATGTTATTCAAGGTTTTAATCTTATTTGACAGTTCTTGTGAATATGGCATCTCTATGCCTACCTTGTAGAATTTTGAGTTCTTTGACAGAAGAATGGCAGGGAAGAGAACTAGAGAAGTAATTCAAATTCAAGAATGGGTGCAAGTTGATTCATTTTTTTTTCTTGTGAAAGAGAGAGCTTATATTTTTGCTGATTGAGCTAGACCTATTGCTTTTTGAAAGCAGAAATTGAGTTTAAGATAAATGAATGAGTAATAGTAGCTTTCATTATTTTTTCCCAAGTTAGAGTCGACTCACTTGTGCCATTATATGATATCCTCTTAAAAAATCATATGAAGCCCCCATTTGTTCCGCATTATTTTTTTCATTCTCATTCTTCTACTCATTTTCAACCACACATTCTTCAATAAAATAATATTTTCCATCACATCAATAACTTTTCCTTCTTTTTTAACCACACATTTCTCATCACATCATCATTCTTCTACTCATTTTCAACCACACATTCTTCAATAAAATAATATTTTCCACCACATCAATAACTTTTCCTTCTTTTTTAACCACATATTTCTCATCACATCACTTCAAAAAAATGCATTCTTCCATATTAATATGTACCAAACACACTCGAAGATGTTTATTTTGGATAGCAGATACAGATAGTTACAAGATGGCTCTTAGTCGTTTTGCTTGATATTCATTAATGCCGTATCTGAGTGAACTTCTAGGCAATTCATTTCTCAGTTTGACCTTTTCTCATTTATTGGCTTCAGTTATATCTTTGCTATGATCAGTTTATAAATTATTCAGTTCTGATATTGCATCTCACCAATTTGCACTGTTGCAGTTGTTATTCTTGTCCCAACGCGAGAATTAGCCCTTCAGACATCACAAGTTTGCAAAGAGCTTGGGAAGCATCTAAAAGTTCAAGTCATGGTTACCACAGGTGGAACTAGCTTAAGAGATGACATAATGCGTTTGTATCAACCAGTGCACTTGCTTGTTGGAACTCCAGGGAGAATCCTTGATCTTGCTAATAAGGGTGTTTGTGTTTTGAAAGATTGCTCTATGCTTGTGATGGATGAGGTATGAAAATGTTTCGATATATCCTTATTTTCACAGTTAAGAGTCAATCAAATTAGATGTGAAATGTTATTGTTCTTTTATCAGTATTTGTTATCGGGAGGCTTGGAAGCATTCCTTACTAGTTTTCATTTCTTCACCACCACCAACCCCTCCCCTTCCCAGCAGTTTAACTTTTCTCCTCAGAGTGGGAGGCTGGAAGTATAAGTATTCCTTTAGGAAGATGTTAATTTTTTTTTGTGAAATGCGTGTGATATGCTAAACTGTTTAGCACTTCTACTTTTCTGAACAAATGATAGCAGCACTAGATGTTACTGCTATTTGAATTTTGATTTGAGTTATTTATCTAGAACTTATGAATAGACAAGGGATACTGTTGGATTTGGAGAACTAGTTTGTATATTTACAATTTCTTGCTTCAAAGTGTAACTATTTACGCCTCTGTTCGTTGCTGTTTAAGGTCTATTGCCATTGATTGATGCCCAAAGTCCAAGGTTGAATTAGCAGAATTGACTTTTGTACAGTCGTGCCATTCCAAACCAAGTGGCAGATTATGGACATCTTATTTTACTATGATCCTTTTTTATTTGGTTCTGGCTTTGAAAAGAAGTTATTATTGATGGGTAAACTTCATCCTGTTTCTACCACTGTCTTTCAGGCTGATAAGCTTTTGTCACCGGAGTTCCAACCTTCCATCGAGCAGTTAATTCGTTTTCTGCCGTCAAACCGTCAGATCTTAATGTTCTCTGCTACATTTCCTGTCACGGTGAAAGACTTCAAAGATAGATACCTGCGGAAGCCTTATGTCATCAACCTTATGGACGAGCTAACTCTCAAGGGTATAACACAGTATTATGCGTTTGTTGAAGAAAGACAGAAAGTGCACTGCCTCAATACTCTCTTTTCAAAGGTTAGAACTCTTGATTGAGCATGACTGTCTTGTGGATGATGCATTGTGGTTTTTCCCATGGAAATTCTGTTTTGGAGATTATATGTGTAAATTTTTTGGCTGCAGCTTCAAATAAACCAATCTATTATTTTCTGCAATTCTGTGAATCGAGTAGAACTTCTTGCCAAGAAAATCACAGAGCTTGGTTATTCTTGTTTCTATATTCACGCTAAGATGCTTCAAGATCATCGCAACAGAGTTTTTCATGACTTCCGCAATGGTGCCTGTAGGAATCTTGTTTGCACGGGTATGATCTCGATCTTCTTGCAGTGACTATGCTTTTACATCTACATTTGCCCTCAGATGAGTATGCAATGCTCAACTTGTTCAATTATGCCCACGGTTCATAACAATAATGGTTCATATAAATGCATTAAAAATTTTAGACAATTAGTCTCCTAGATGTATTATGCTCTGCTTGAAACAATTGGATTCAGTGGGGAAATGTTAATATTACATGTGGTTGGTTGTAATGCAAGTAGGATATGTGTTTTCCTCCAAGGTGGTGCAGATTGTGAACAATTAGTGAATGTTGCAAGAGTAAATAGACAAGTTTATCTTGGATATTTTAATGTAACAGCAAGGAAATATCGAGGGCCAATAGTTGAAAAGTTTCTTAGGCACGTGCTATATTTGAAGCATTTGGTGAAGTGACATGCTACCCACTTTGGGGCTTTCAATGCAAGGGCTTTCTTGATTATTTTCTGGTAACAAAATGGGCTTAAATAGATGAAGTAATACATTTTATTAGTTTTATTGCTACCATTTCTAAAATAATCCAATTACGTTAACTGCAACTCGACTAACGATGATTGTATATTTTTTAATAGGTAGTTTTTGTATTCCCACATAGGTAATTATTAGGTGATCACACCTGCAGTCCTGCATTTGTGATCTTTATATTTATATTTTTATTTTCCGCTATCCTTGTGAAGAATTCATTGAATTCGAGTCCTTAAATGAAGGATGCGGCATTTCTCCTAACCACTTATTAGATTGGAGGAGAAAGGAGGGACATGACTTTTGCCTGCATTTTGATTCTAGTCTCATCCAATAAAATTGTCTTTCTCGTTAAACAGTATCCTATATCCTTTATTGCAATAATTATTTTATCTTCCTTTTGCAATCTATTGCAGATCTATTCACGAGAGGTATAGATATCCAAGCAGTCAACGTCGTTATCAATTTTGATTTTCCGAAGAACTCTGAGACATATTTACACAGGGTATGTTAAATTTTATGCCAGTGTACTATTCATGGCTGCTGTGCTATTTTTTCATGGACAACAACGCTGTCATGTGTAGGTTGGACGATCTGGAAGGTTTGGACATCTTGGGTTAGCTGTGAATTTGATAACCTATGAAGACCGCTTCAATTTGTATGCTGTCATTCTGTTTTTCATTGACAGAATATTACTTTATTTGTGGAATTGTTATGATTTTGATCCTCGCATCTTTCAGGTATAGGATTGAACAAGAACTTGGAACAGAGATAAAGCAGATCCCTCCACATATAGATCAGGCTATATACTGTCGTTAATTGTGGTAACAGCTCTGCTCCATTGTCGAAAGGCAGTGGTGAGTCATGCCATATATGCATATTTATTTGTTAACATTTATTTTCAGGTTTTCAGCAAATCAGATATAAATGCACTCATATTGGAAGTTGTGCAATTTAAGGTTTTTTATTTTTCTGTGAGAGGTCATCTATGTTATTAATTACTTTGTTGACAATCAATTGCATCCTTGGTTGAGTTGAGTAAAACCTTTTCACTGAATTATAGATTCCCCATTTCTAATTTCGGATTATAGTAATTTTCTTTAGCCCTTGTTTGAGCCCCAATTTTTCAAAAACTCATTTTTTTTCAAAACTCAGTTTAACCACGCATTCTCCAATAAAATAATTTTACATGTAAATCGAAAACTTTTTCTTACTTTTTAACAACACATTCTCACTATTCAAAAATACATTTTTTTCCTCAAAATGGGGCTCAAA